>NDXB01020331.1:14472-31909 GCA_002631895.1 Agapornis roseicollis | reverse complement strand
AGTTTTGTAAAAAAAAAAAAAAAAAAAAAAAAGCAGCAGAGTTTTCTTTTATTATTCTGGGGAGGGGGTTATTTCTATTGTGGAGACATTTATTAAGAAAGGGGAAGAACTGATAGAAGTTTTCTTCACCTTAGATGTCTTTAATGTTGCTTCTTCTCAAGTGAAGCCATGGTTTATGAGTCTATTACTAATTTGCAATGTTTCTGTTAAAATGGATGTTCAAAGGCACAGCCCAGTGGAGCTAAAGAGACATGAAGGCAATATTGTTCCTAAATATTTCTTGAACTGATGGGTTGACTGGGAAAAAAATAGGACAGAAAAGTAAAATAGAAAACACAAATTACACGTCTATATAATTCAAGAATGCACATAAATTTGCAAATAGGAGCTGAAGGAGCAGCATAACAAAATCAGATTAATGCTTTATTGAAATACCAACAAAAAAAAATCATCAAATATTTAATAAATGGTTTTATACGACATACAAGAGGCATTAAAAAGAGAAGGTATCATTTACTAGATCTGTGAGAAAAATTCCACTTGTTTTGCCTTAGAAATGGCATTACAATATATATTTCAGTGCCAAAATAAATAACAACATATGGGAGCAGGGGAGTGGGACCAAATTGTCCTGTAACTTGGTACCTTGTATACAGAAAGGCTATCCTATACAACACTTTCTCAGAGCATTGTCTCAGCATCCAGTGGTTTGGGGCTGAGGAACTTCCTGAGTAATAGTTGTGTACCCTGATACTTTGTCATTCTGATGGATTTCTCCTCTGTGATCTTGACCAGCAGCCTGTAGTCTTTAGTCAAAGAGGGTTTTTTTCAGATTCTTCAAGAAATCAGTGAGAATACAATTCTTACTCCAGTTAGCTTCAGTTATTCCTGTTTCCCTTTCTCATCCTGTTTACAGCTGGATCCTGGTTTACAGATGGATACTTAGTGGTACAAGGTATAAAGTATGGATAAAAGATTCAAAATCTTCTTTGTTACCTCATTTGGCTTCTTCCCAAACATTTTTGAGGTTTCAGTGGAACAAATGGGATGTTCTGGACTGCACAATAATCCACAGAAAATTTGCAGACGTTTGTTTGAATTCTCATTTGGGCAAACACAGCTAAGAATGTACCTCAGGGATATAAATGGCGCCTGGTGAAACCAGCTGTATTTTGTTAGGGTCACCTCCAGTGGTGGTAATTGAGCCAGCTCAACTTAATAGAGGTTTAATTTTCTTCCTCTTCACTGTCACATTGAATCAAAATTTCTCATTTTTATTTTCTTTATGCTTTATTTCAAAGCTAAATGGGCTGTAGATATTACTGGTCTTAATCCTTCACGGAACTTGCACAAATTGACATTTTCCACATCCCAGGGTAAGACAAAGATTAATTAAAACCTCATGCAGGCCTTTAATCCTCCTTTTTAATTTTGTTTCTAATTCCCATGAATTTTAGACTAACTTTAAAATTATTCCTTTTCCAAAGATGAATAAATCTGAGCATCAGACTCTCAGAAAATAACCCTCAGGAGACACCCGTGTATTGGTAATATGCATGCCCAAGTGATGACAGGAAACTTCCCAAGACATCCAGCTCTCTAACAAATCCCAGGGCATCATTCCAGAGTTCAGATAAATTAAGAAGAATGTCCAAACTTCTAATTGCTCATCCAATTAAAGACTTTGAATCATAGTCATATCCATCTTAAAGTATTACCATAAAGAAAAAAAGCAGTGAAGTTCTGTGCAAAACTGAATGGGAAATCACTCTTTAGGCTCTCTGTTTTCATTATACCACATTTTCATCTTAGAAAGAAAGATACAATATTAAGTATTTGTTTGTGTGCTTTCGTGTGACTCTTCTCAACTGTTATTTGTAACCAAACCATAACATATCCGATACAAGAAGCTAATTTGGAATGAAGGTTTGATAAGAAGGGCCTTCTCCCTTCAAGAGAACTGGGAAGGTAGGAAAAGATGATGAAGAAACTCAGCTGTCACTGTCTTCGACTTTTACCACTTTCAGTGTTGGCCATAACTTTGAGGAAAATAACTTCTTCTTTGATAATTGTTATGAAATCTTCAGAGAAATTAGGCACCTCAAGAAGAACAGAAGAGAAGATGCCTTTATTTGCCTAGTAAATAAATGACCCATTATATTTTGAAAGTTTAATTCTAAGTATATTCAGTTCAGGATTGCTAGAAGTTTGAAGGATTACACATGAAACATCTTGTCTTTATGCTTTCCTTAAGTACCTGATTGTACTTCACAAATCCTTGCTTTTACCGTTTGTAGAATTTTATGTGTTCTTAACATGCTCAGGAAACATCTAGTGGCACCATCCAGCCACCTTCCTTATCCAAATGGGTAAGATGCCTACTAGAGATGTGGGAATGCCTCCACACAGTTAGATAGAGGCAGCTATGACTTGTTCTATTTTTTTTACTCTTTTTGAGAAAAGGTTTATTCATTCACAGATTTGTCCTTTCTCATAATTCTTCTTGTCCTACTGTATTATTCTTTTGCTTGTACAAACTGTCATCTAGCAGCATTACCACATTAAGCTGTTATTAAAAGCTAAAAAATGTCATAATTAGTTTAGAACAGAACAGTAGATATAATTCTGATTGTGCTCACATTACGTATGTTGTAAAACTATGTACTGAACTGGATTGAATAATATAATTATACAAGATTTGCTGCCATGTAATTATACTCTTCTGACAAAAGTCAATTTATACATCAATTTGTAGTGTTTGAATAACTTTCAAAATAAATTATTCTATTAAAACACTCTATAATCAGAAAGTCAGGAGTAAGAGAAAGTTCTATAAAAAATTTCATACTCTTTTTAATATGTTTTCTCCACATTTCTAATGTATAAAATATTTTCTTGTTATTACGCTGACTGTCCAGAGACAGAGAACACACAATTTACTCCAGCTCTCAGGACCAGCAAAAGCCATTATTCTTGTTCTAATTCTATTCTATTCCTCACATCACATAATCACTATAGTACTAGAGGGTTTGTAGAAATTAATGAAGGAATGTCATTAGCTGTTTCCAATGCAAAAATCCCTACCTTTCTTTTTCTTTTCCACTTTTCTCTAAATCAGGCATTAAAGAAAGGTCTTTTTTTTGATAATCTGTAATAATGCAGTTTGGTTCTTATTATGCAGGACATGATCCAATAATCCATTTTCCCCCTGGAAAGGAAAATCACAGTCTTTCAGGCAGTCTTAAAGCGCTAATGGTAGAGCCTGAGTAACTGGTATAAATAACCCCCTGTCCTGCATCCTCTGGCATTCAATTCCACCCACAGACATTGCAGGACCTGCAAGTGGGGGCACATGTGAGATCAGAGATTCTTTTCTTGTGCATGGACACAGCATTTCTTTAAGAAATTCGTTGGAAAGTGGGTGCTTCTGAAAACCTATTTTCTTTCTGTGCAGCTTGGTAGGAACTTGTGTGCCACAGAGAAAAGTATTGAATGAACAAAAATACATACTGCATCAGGGACATTGTAAACATCAAACATGTAGCTTCTGGGGAAAAAGAAAAGCAAATCAACCAAACAAAACCCCCCAAATAAAACCAATACCAAAAAACCCCGCACAAAACCCCTCAAACCCACAAAATTCCCACAGATTTTTCAATACCTACTCCACTTTCTCTATAGAAATCCCCACTTTTCACTTTTTAAGTCTTTGATTTGTTTGAACAGGAAGCTGTCTTTCTTGTTCATACTTTTGTATCTGGTTTCTTTCCTTTGCAATATTTACTCATCTGTATAAGTCTTCAGAAATTACTACAGAGAATAGAACAGCAATGTCATTTGGGTGATGCTGCCTTGAATAAAAATGGATTGGCAAAGAACAACATTGGTAAAATTAAAAGCACTGCTATTAATCAGCTGACCTGGCTGTTATTAACTCTAAGTCACTTGTGAACTGGATAATCTAAGCAATTATTAAAGCATGAATGTGAATTTAGCTAATGCCCTCGTCCTCCACATCATTATCTTAAGCATAACCACTCTCTGGTCCTTGAATGTCTTTTTCCTCTGAGTGCTGGAAATCTCAACATGCTGTTTTCTTTAATGACTGCAAGACAAGGCAAAATTCCTACCTATCAGGGATTCTATGTTTTCCAGTTTTCCCCTTGCATGTTTGGAGATTTACTATGTCACTTATAAAGGAGAAAAGAGATCTAACCAATGCATTTTGTGATAAAAAATTGGTACTTAAATATTTTAGTTCTAACCTAGACTTGTAAGTTCCTCATGAAAGCTGTGGGGAAAGAAGCCTTTGAAAGACAGATTTATTCCATCAGGGAAGTCATAGAAGGCAGACTGGATAAATTGCCCTCTTCCAGTGCCTACCTCTCTTCACTGACTATAGAAGTCTCCATGAGAAGGTAATGCTGGATATTGAATCCCATCCCAGCTTGCAAAGAAGGCTGAGTGAAGAGGCAAATATGTTCTCATCCCTGACAGTGATCTACTGAGACACGTGAACAAGGCATTCTTTGAAGTCCTCTCTTCTCTGTCCCTAGGACCTTAGTTTGTGGGTGTTTTTCATGGCAGTGACCCTTCAGCTGTGTCTCAGTTACTTTTATGTCTATAAGAAGAAAATCTGTTACAGAGTTCAGGTTGTTCCACTGTCCAGTAACGTCCTTTCTTAACAAATTTAAGAGTCAATTCTAGGCTCACTTATGTTTCACACAGGATAAGATAAAAAAGGAGCTGCTATAACTGTAGATACAGAAGTAGTACCTTGTAATTCAATTTTAAAATTACTCATATATACATACATAATAGGTGCTTGTATGTGTTGTTATTACTTTCCTTGCCCTATCGACACAGTGGTTGTGACTGTATACTTTGTGCATAACAGAGAAGCTATATCACTTTTAAATTTAGTGGTAAGAATTAACTAAAGTGTATGTGTTCCCATGCTGTTCCATTAAAAAGAGAAGGAAAAAGAAAAAGTAGGAGTGCCCCACCTTTACTCTTCTTGAGCTAGCAATAATAACAATTTTAAGGCAACCTATGACATCCGTTACAGTGTCATCAGTATCTCCATTGCTAAAGTGTAAGTAAATAATCTCAATATAACTGATAAACTCAGGAAAGAAAACATAGTTGGAATGTGTGGTTTATCTGAGAATGACAGCCAGATGGTGGGTGGGAAGAGGGCATCAGTAGGGTACACAAAACTGAAATATTTTTACTTTATTTGTTTAGAAGCTTTCTTTTAGCATTAATGACTACATTCCCCTACCTTACGTCTGCTTACATTAGACATGTCCTAGGGTATACCACTTGGTCTGTAGCTCTTGTTTTGGTTGTACATGTGTCTTCCGTAAGCCAAACTTGGCAAATATGCATTTTGTGCGTACCAGTTCATATTTTTCAGTTCAGGTGTCCTAGGACATGTCATGTGGGTCTTGATGCCTTTATTTTGCAGTCTAGCTGTGATTTAATAGAAATTTGTTGCTCAACTTGAAACTATCAAATTTCTTGTTTCTTTGTGGCTGTCTCCATGTTTGTTACCTGTACTGAGACCCATGTAACTACTTAAGAGTTGCTAGTAGTGTTATAACTTACAACTAAGGAAGAAGCAATGAAAAGCTATGCAGTGCAGTTTGGGAGTCTGAGGAGTGGCTTTAGGTACCGAATAATAAGCCCTGGTGCTTTTTGAGATAAGCTATGGGATATTATGAAGAGGCTCCATGTTGAAATAGCTAATCTCAATACCTAACGTGTTTTATGTACCAACAGATGCCTATGTGTGGGCAAATGAATCGATTTCCTAATGTCTGCTGTATAGACATTTGTATGTGAACTGACCATCTGTTCCAGGTTAACACCAGTTGGCAGCTCAGCCCCACACAGCTACTCACTCATTCCCCTGCAGGAGGATGGAGGAGAGAATCAGAAAAGTGAGAAAACTCTGGGTTGAGATAAGGCCACTTTAACAGATAAAGCAAAAGCCATGCTTAAAGCAAAGCAATATGAGGAATTCATTCACCCCTTCCCATCAGCAGGCAGGTGCTCACCTATTCCCAAGGAAAGCAGGAATCCATCATGTATATGGTTACTTGGAAAGACGAGAGACCATCATTCCAAACATCCACTCCTTCCTTCTTCCTCTGCCTTTATATGTTGAGCATGATGTCCTATGACATGAGATATCTCTTGGATCAGCTGGGATCCACTGTCCTGGCTGTGTCCTCCACCCAACTCCTTATGCATCCCCAGCTGTTTGCTGGTGGGATGGTGTGAGGAGCAGAAAAGGCCTTGGCTGTGTGTAAGCTCTGCTCAGCAATAGCAAAAAACATCCCTGTGTTATCAACACTATTCCCAGCACAAATCCATAAGACAGATCCATATGAGCTACCATGAAGGAAATTAAGTTCCTTTGGGTCAAATCCCTCAGAATCAGTAGAGAGAAATTATAAGAGTATGGTACAGCTGACCCATTTAGGCTGAGCTCTATCAGACCCTGGAAGGATTTCTCTCTTTGCATTACTTGTAATTGAAGCCTACATAAATAACTTACTTAACTGTAGAAGAAGAATGCAGATTTATAACCATTTTTTCAAGGGTACCAAAAATGGCAAAAAGTATTTTCTAGGTGTTCCTAGTAGGTTTTGGATAAAATACATGCACTTAGTAAATGACAAAATTAGATTTTATTAAAATCATGTGGCTTGACTGGAAGAACAAGAACATAGGAAAATAGAAATATTTTAATAAAATGGAAAATATTTTTGCATAAATAGAAAATAGATATGTATAAATGTACATGATTACATATTTATACATAAACATAAAATTATAGGGATTAACAGGCTTCAAATTTAAAAATTAATCAGGTTTAACTCTATATTATTATGAAAGGCCAATAACTAAAACTGCATTTCTGCAAACATCTTTTCTAATTCTGATGATAATATGAGCTTTGGTGTTATACATCACGTTCTACTTGAAATCAAGCAATAAAACCTGACTGAGTATCCTTAATTGTGAAAACACTTTAAAAAGGTATTTTCTGTTTAAATTGATTTCCTTGTTTCAGCTGAAAACCAGGTGGGCAGATTGAAATGTTACTACCTCTAAAACAGATTTTGTGTCATCTGATTTCAAGTACTTGCAGTATAACTTCCACTACTGAGCTGTCAAATCATTCATTAAAGCAAATTGAGTTTAGACTAAAATTATTTTGACCACCTGTTATCAAGTATTTCAGTATAATATTAATTGTTCCTCAGCCCTCACTGGCTGTACTATCTGGGGACTGTTATGTTGTACCTCTTAAGATAATCTGGCTTCTCACACACAGTGCTCTTTTATTAGCTAGGAAGGCATGTGCCTACTATAGGTTCTGTTTCTCACTGCAAGCCTGGTGTAGGTATCTGAGACTGGATTCTTGGAAGAATAGCATAAATACTTTATTTAAGCAACTAATGGAAATGGGATTGTTGGGGAATTTATAGCCCTCATAAGTTAGTTAGATGGTCATAAACGAATATCTCTGTAGACATCTCCTGATGACAGCACAACTGATAGTGAATTGAAAAGTAGAATTGTGGTCACTCATTGTAAAGCTGGGTTTAGGTACAACTGGAAGGAAGGTGAGTGGCTGAATATGGGTGAACTGAATAGGATGAATAGTTAATGTCACCATACTGTAAGCAACAAGAAAATATTTTCATTTTCTTTAATTAGATATAATTGTCAGATAATAATCTCCGTTATGTACAGTAGTTAGCACTTGCATACACTATCTTAGCATAAATCAGAATAAAGATTCAAACACAAGAGATCTTTTGGCATCAGGATTTGGACAAACTATTTCTTAAAGAGTTAAACATATTTAAACTTTCATATAACTAGAACTTACCTGATAAATAGCTGAATCAAGTTTGTTCTGACAGCTAAAACTACTGGTCTTTATTTTTATGCTAGGGTCAGCAATGCTAGTCATGACAGGCCTCCCTTATCTTATGAAACAACTTCTTCTGTGCCAAAAGTGGGATTGGAAGAGAAATTGCACAATGAAGTTCTTGTTTAACAGTATATCCCTTATTTGGTGGTACATGAAGTATAGGAGATGTAACTGACCTGATAGGAACTGACTTAATCTCTGTCATGTGTATATGTGTGCTTCTTGGGAAGTTGATGTGTTCATGGATCAACCATGAGGCAGAAGCATGATGTCTCTGCTAGAGATCTAGGCTTGGAAAATGGCAAAGGTATGTATCTGCCCTGCTCTCCAAGCAGACTTGCTGCAAGTTTTGAGGGCTTGACTGAGTCATAGGCAAAAAGATGGTAAATCAGAAAGCTTGTTTTCAGTAGTTTCTCAAGCCATCCACCAACAACTGGGAAGGAGGGTAACATTCTCCCTATGTCTGGTGCTGTCCCTGCATTCTGCCATAGAATTCTCAGATCAAGATTTCTGTCTGTTTGCTATTCTTTAGGAGAGTGAGGAAATCTCATTCGATAGCTGATTGATGACCATGTCATTTTCAAACACCAACATAGCATATTTGTGTAATGTCCTCATTGATTTAAATGCAAGGAGATATACACAGAGCAAATGTATGCACCTACCAGCCATTAGAGAATTAATTATTGGGGCAATGACAAAGATTAAAAGCAAATTTAGTGAAGGACTTTATTTGGGTTATTTGGTGGCTTAACTGTAAAAAAACTAACATAAATTCTTCCTGCTTTGGGGTTTAGATCATGCAGTGCTTACTCAGGTTGACAGCCATGCATTTACATTAATTGTTCTGGTGGAAATGGTCCTCATAAATATCATTCAGTAGGAATGCTGGCCAGTAAGTTACTGACCCTTTTCCACAGTTTTATTGTCATTTTATGGTATATATACAATCATGCGAGTTGAAGGGGGCCTATAGGGATGCTGGGGAGGGACTCTTCATTAGGGACTGTAGTGACAGGACAAGGGGGAACGGGTTCAAACTTAAACAGGAGAGGTTTAGATTGGAAATAAGGAAGAAATTCTTTCCTGTTAGGATGGTGAGGCACTGGAATGGGTTGCCCAAGGAAGTTGTGAGTGCTCCATCCCTGGCAGTGTTCAAGGCCAGATTGGATGAAGCTTTGGGTGACATGGTTTAGTGTGAGGTGTCCCTGCTTACTGAAGAGGGGTTGGAACTAGATGATCTTAAGGTCCCTTCCAACCCTAACTATTCTACGATTCTAAGATAAAGTGTTGGTAAGGGTGGTGGAAGGTCTGTGTTACGAAATTTGCCTCCTTTGGAAGCATGACAACATTTTGCTGTTTTCAGATAACAATACTATTGTGTGCTACTTTACTTTGATGCCATCATCTCTCTATTTTCAGACATTACAGCTGCCTGAGTTTCATAAGGTAGAGATTTTAAAATGTGCATGCCTTCCACTCACACAGATATCTGGGATATCAATTACTGCTATTAGCCACAGTGCTCTAATGAGCACTCGGGATCTCGCTAGCAATATACTTTATTGGTAATCACTATTCAAGCTTAAAACATCCAGTTTTGATCTGGGTCTGGGATTTAAAGAGCCACTTGAGCTCCAATTTTGGCTTTTTATACTAACACGATCAGGTCCTCTGGAGACAATTGTATTTTAGTTGATCAGCATTATTAGCAATAATAATAAATGTATGCAATTGTAAAGATCCAATTGGATTTTTAATGAGTCATAAATCAGGCAGTTAGCCTGTGCAATGCAGCCTCTGATCCCTGGATAGCTGCATTTAATTTCAAAATCATGGAGAAAAAAAAATCTTAAGTTCTTTTCTAACAATCTTCCTTCTGTTCATTCCCAAAATACATTTTCTTTTTTATTTCCAATAAGAGTGCATTTTAGATTTAGTCTCTTCTGAAAAAAATTACCACTGTGATAAAACCCCCCAACATTATGTCATATTCTTGAAATGAATATTGCCCATTTCCTTCAAGTTGTTAATATATTCCTGAACTGTTCGTTTTAATAGAGGGCATTAGTGACAACAATAGCTAACTGGGGAACAAACTGAAAATCATTACTTGATGGGATGTTCATGGAAGTGGCCTAAAATCTGAAATAATCTTTTTTCCAAAATGTCATGGTATTGGACATTCGTTTTCAACCAGAAATTGCTTAAATTCAAACAACAAAAAGAAATTTGATGTGATATAAGAAATAAAATAAATATCATTGATAGTAAGTCTGAAAGAGGTAATGAATGAATTGCAGGGGAATACCCCTGCTTCCAGGAGGATCAGTGTTACTTAAACCATACCATTTGAAGTTTAATATAGCTTTTGCTTTAATTCAGCTTTTGCTTTAATTCATGTTTGATTTTATACACAGGCATGCCCTTTAATGAAGAGAAGGTTGGGGATAATCCCACTCTAAACTAAAAATATCTCAGATCGTTTCAAACCACTGAAACTATTTCACTCTCTTTTGGTCTTTTGGGGGGGGGGGTGGAGGGGAAGGAAGAGATGGGGGAGAGGGGAATGAAACCTTATGTTTTCTACATATCTATGAGAGGATTGTATTTTACTACAACAGCATTTATGATGGTGGAAATAAATCCCAAGACATTCTCTCAGAAAGATTACTTATTGTCTTTAATTATGTGTGCTTATGCCTGGGATGCTTTCATTTTTTCCCTAATAGCCATTAAAAAAAAAGAAGATTAAGCAGAAAAGGTGAACTTCCAATTCTCAGAAAGCATAAGTTGCTATTTTCTCTGTTCAGTTTTCAAAATTAGGAAAGCTATTGTTGTCTCCTTCCTCCTGTCTCCTATGAGCTCTGTAACAATGCTGCTTGGGGAAAGCTGGGAAGGCAGCAGCTCAGTTTGTTGCAGCATCAGACACCGGTGCTCCTCTTCCTTTTTTGTGGTATGCTCCAGGCCATTGAAGTTGATGAAAATCTCTGCCTCTGGGACCCAGGTTGTCTTTTCACCTTCTCTCAAATTAGGTCTGTTGAGAGATACTTTTGCAAGTAGCCCCACTATTTCTAATGAGTACTGGCAATGGTTCATCACTTCTGAGGCTCTGAATCTCCTCATGAAGCTCACAAGAGATCCTCTTTTTGCATAAAAATTCTCAGGTATTATAACAACTGTTTTCTTTCATTAATATCCAAAACCAGTCCCTTAGGTGTACTTCTTGTTTGGCATGTATCATGTCAAACAAGCAGAAAGGGCTTGTTATTTAGAAGAAGGGAAGCCTAAATCTCACATTTCCGATGTGAAATCCCTCTTTGAAACTCTAACAAAGCTTTTACTATTAATTGTATCAAGACTTAAGCAATGTAGCCACATAAAGAATAATGCTAAACCTTCCTTAAACAACAATTAGAAATAAAAACTACTTGAAATAAAGAAGCTCTAGGAAATGATGACTGAAAGAGTTTTCCCCTTTAAATGGGCTGTTGATCTTCTGCTTCAAGATGGTTAAAGCAACATTGTGCCAGGAAATTCACAGAAATACCAGTGAACTGTCAGGCTGCTCAATCCAGGAGTA
This sequence comes from Agapornis roseicollis, assembly GCA_002631895.1. Lineage (NCBI taxonomy): Eukaryota > Metazoa > Chordata > Aves > Psittaciformes > Psittacidae > Agapornis > Agapornis roseicollis. The sequence goes on along the minus strand of NDXB01020331.1, from coordinate 20,372 downwards.
ACTGCTTGTGACTAACAAGCTGTTTTGTCAACCTGAATATGTGGCAGTGCCTCTATTGACTTTCCATCCCATTTCCTGTTCTCTCTTTTTACACTACAAGCTCTTCAGACAAGTGACATGCTCTGACAATGCATATGAACAGAGCATCACACAATGCAAGGCTAGTTCTGGACTCTGGCATTGCTGGAAAATAAATAATAAACATATGGAAAGATAGGATAAGTTAGAGAAATATCGTTAGGTCCACGGGATAAATGTATTTATTTTCTTTCTGAGCTTATGTTTCAATGTTAATAAAGTTTTTCTGACAGAATGATCTACAGGAGACAGAAGGCCAATGTAACCATCTTGACCAACAGAAGACATGACTTAGGGAGGCAGCAGTTCAGGAAGAAACCTTATTTCTGCTTCGCGATTGACACAGAGCAATGGATTGCTATTTCAAAGTTTTGATAGTTTTTCCTGGCTAGAGAAAAATGTTAAAATATACAGGCCTCAAACTGTTCATATTCCTACAAGGAACACAAAAAAAGGTCACCAATTGCTTGCTTTGTGATTTGCTAAAAGATTATGCCATTTGCTGTTGTCAACAAAATAGGGGGTTTTGTGTAATTTATTGACCTAGGATAGCTCAGCAGAGATGAAACATCTGGTTGCTCAATGAAGTTTTGCATTTCACCCAATTTTCCACCTGAGCTGACTAGAAGATATAAATCTAAACTTGATAAATACCAACCACTGTTTCTGTGTCTGAGAAATTAATTTCCAAACTCTGTCGTATGACTGCACAGCAATCAAGAGCACACACAAGCAGCAAAAATAATATTGGTTCAGTGCATTATACTGACAGCAACAACACTCACCTCTAACTGTTCTGCCTCAGATTTCATTTGAGAAATATGCAAATACGGGGCTGTTAAAGTAACTGATTGCAGAAATATGGAATCAGTGGGGGTGTTAGCCTTGTTGTCCTGGCTAAATTCCAGTTCAGGTAATTAAATTCCACCTACCTAAATTCTTTTGTTTTATTCCTTCACTTTCTCTTAAACTGCAGATATTTATTTGGCTTCTAAACGAATGTGGCTTTGTTAGTGTTTCTGCAGCTCATTGTATGCTTTCTGTAACTAAAAGCATGCATAAACCTTTGTCCACATGGATATCTTCCAAAACTAATAAGTATGACAAAGAATTTTGCTGTGTCCTCTTGAGGCAACTTAAACATCCTTTTGATCTCAGAATGAGCAAAGACTGTGATATGAGTGTCCAAGGAAAATACATAACTCCTTCTCAAAAGACGTAGAAAATAGGGATTTTTCTGTGTGAAGAAACCAGTAGAAGGATGTCATAATATCTGCACTGACCACCTGGGGGCAGTTTTAGGATTCAGAATTAAGGATTCAGGCACTGGTTTGGTGAAGATACTGAACAGTGAGCTTTTTGATGTTGTCACTGAGCCAGGTTTGTCTGAACTGGAGCGGTAGGGTCTCATATTTTGAAACCAAGGGAGAACAGTTTTACTATCTCTTCCATAAGTGCATTGATAAGAGAGGGATTTATCTTGTAATTACGTCTGCCTGCACATACAAATCTATTTTAAAATCTTTCCTCCCAAATCCTTTCTTAAGTGATCATAAGTGAAGCAACATAGATCTCTCAGTTTTCATTGAAGTGTTATGAGGCAGCTGAAAGGACCCATTTTGATGAAGAGTAATTTTAAAATACTAAATCATAGAAAAATAATTTGTTCATAGATTGATCATTTAGTCTTCCAACTCTTTGAAACCCCATTTCTTTTGCTTCTAGTAGGAGCATGAAAATTATATAGGTGCTGTCATATTAAATGGTTGATACTCACTCTCTAAACGTATGATGTATGTAGTATGTAGTTATGAGACTCCAGATTCTATAAAGATTTAAGTTTCATTTTACACATAAAGGATGAAATTCATCACAACTTACTGTAAGTGTTGACCTGAATGCCCATTTTGGGATTATAGTCAATTTCATCAATGGAAAAAGGCAGGAACTGCAGAGATAAAATCATACTGCAGTGTAAAGGCTGTTTCTGGAAATGCCTGTTCTTCAGTACCAATTGTAAAGAGATACTACTACAAAAGTGTACTCCATATAGGTCAACGTCTAGTGCCTGGTAGGAGGCATTTGAGTCCTCATCTGCAAATGAAAGTTGTGTATACTTAAGTACCTCTGTTTAAAAAATGGTTTATGTAAATGAGAGGAATTCTGTACAATGGCAACACAGTGCCTTTTGATTGATGCTCTTTTCATGGAACACTTTTGCTTTCAAAAGTGCCAACAGAACCCAAGAATTTAAACTGAAAAAACAAATTAATTTAAGACTGTACAATAGGATTGAGGAAATTTTGGGACTTTAAAACTCAATATAAATCCCTTCTGGAAAGTTGTTTAGCCCTAGACCCTGTTGTTTGACCTACAGATTAACTTGACATTTGCATTTCTACCTGCGGCAACACTTAAAGCTCTTCCTGCCAATTTCAGACTCCTTTTGTGTTACTAGAACCATGAAAAAGGTTTTTAAGTGTACTAGGCTCCCTGGTTTGTAAACTAAACTTCATGCTGAGTTCTTTGCAGATTTATACTCTATTATGCAACGTGTAGTGTGTAATTGTAATAATAGCAATTTTATTTTGTGTATGCAAATAGTGTTATTGTCAGGTGCTACTGTTTGGGAATACTTTTGAAAATAAGGGTAATTGTATGAACTTTCCTTTCATTTCCATAATTTTCATGTAGTATATCATTCTCCTTTATTTTTGCCACAGAGATGTGCGAAATCTAGTGAAATGAGGCTTGAAGTTTTGAGGTTGAGAGAAGTTGCAATAAAAGCTATTTTCAGTGGCTTCACTTTTATTTACCAAAGCAATCAACTTTCTTATTACTGGTAGATATTTTACAGTTGACATGCTTAATCTCTGGACCTCCTATTTCCAACAAAATCAACTTTTCACATTATAATATAACAGTGCAATAAATATGAGAACTAATTGGCTTGAAAGAGTGCATTAGGAATATACCACTGGGTCATTAATCGGTGTATGAGTTTCTAGAAATTAAAAAAATACTCTGCTGACTTGTAAACCACATATGAATAATAAAGAGAAGGGACTAGGCTGTTAAGATAAAACTACCATTCACTCACTATCCTGACATTTAAAGAATATGCCAACAATTTGAAAGCTTCTCTTATACCAATAAGATGCATATTCCATCAGGATTGTCTTAGAATCTCAGATTATTGACACTTTTCTGATTATGTTAGCCTTGTGCAGAGTAGAGCTTCCTGTTTGTTATTTCAATCACTTTAAAGCAAAATAAGCTTGTGTCGCATGTAAGAGAGACCCTGCATTTTATTAGTGGGTATTTTTTTTTCCTTTCAGATTTGCAGTTGACATCTGTTGGATTTTTGATAATCTTTGTTTTGTGTCCCAATAGGAATTAGCATACTAAGAGGATAAGGGGATTTTTCAATTTCTGAAATTTTGATTTTGCTATTTCTTCTTCTACACTTGAATTATTTGTCAAACATAAATGGTCCAACAACCGTAGCTAATAAGGAGACAGGTAGGTTTACTATTACCATGCTGCAGACTTTGTTAATTAAGCAATTTAATTTCTAGCCCTGCTCCCTCCCTAAGGTTTATGCAGTCAGAAGTGCACGATGTCTTGCCTTTTTTAGAAAACTCATTTTAGACGATAAAAAAAAAATGCAGGTGGGAGTGTCCAAGGTGCTTTAACATCTTTTTTCTTCACTTCCTCACCAACGTTCTTGTACATTTTTCCTTCACTAAAACCTTCATCTTTGTATTTTCTAAATGAATCTGGAGTACTTTGTGTAACTTCTATAAAACTGTCTTGATTAGTGAATGCAAACTAGAATTCAACATGTCTTCTTAGCCCCCAGTGTGCACCAGAATTCTTACTGTATTTTGCACTTCTAAGGATAGTTCTACTGGCCTGTACTGAAATTAACATCATGTTGTCCTAGGTGGTAGTTTTAATCCTTGTGCTTATAAGTTATGGTACAAATGGTGGAAGGAACCAGAGTATGGTCAAAAAAGAGTTGAAATGATATTTATAAGGCTATAAACCAGCTCAGTCAGTCTACCTCTGAGTGAGTGAGCACAAGGATGTTCCCAGGTTCCTCCATCAAGCCAGCAGACATGAATTCTGGATGTGTATCATCCCTTCCTGCTCCCTAGTTTCAACAGAAATAAAACCATTTACTTACTTGAGGGTATGAGAGGTGATATTTTATAAAGTCTGGCAGATGTTCAGTTGGGATAATATGGTGGTAGGATGCTATAAAATGAAGTAGTTTAAAGGTGCAGGTGTAATTTAAGAGGCTAAGGAAGTGAAATTGGTTACCACAATTGATTGCCAGGGCTCTAAGTCCTCAAGAAGATGCCTGGTCATCAGTCTTTATTTTAGACTTTAAGCAGGCTGATAAAAAAGTTTTGATCAGTCACAAATAGCAATTTAAGAGATTATTAGTTCTTATATTAGTAAGGGTTGGCCTCTGAAAGGCTCATCAAGCTCTTTTTCAGCACATATTTTCCTGTCATAACTATGCTCAAAAAATTACTGTTATTTTCTCCTACTGTGATAGCATCAACAATACCATAATAATTGGCAATCCAAATAAAAAGATGCAGTCTGAGAGCTCAGTTTAAGACTTGGAATGTGTCATGATTGTAGGAAAACCCAGTTTTTTTATAAACTACATATTAGTTGTCGTTACTAAATTTCTTCCTACCATTACAGTTAGCAGCCTCTCAGCATGGTAGTTGGAGTGATCATCTGGAAAGGTCTGAAAGAAAAGGAATCAGTAGCTTTATAAATCAGTGGATTTTATGTGACTATATTTGAAACAGGTTCTTGAAGACAAGAATAATTTTTGTGAACAAAAGACATAAAGATTTGTAAAACATCTTAAGATTGAAAGTTTTGGGTACTTTTTGGCTGGGGAAACAGACTAGTTTATTGCCTTAAAACTAGCAGGAGACATTAACAGGAAAAGAAAAAGAAATGGCACTTAAATATAATAAATAAAAAATAAATAAGTAGTGTACATACCCATGTGGTGTGTATTCCAAAAACACATTAACTTTAGAAGCTGATGAAGATTGCTATACAAATACAGCATGAATCAACAACTTCTGCATGTAAGCTCCCAGTGTGATACCACTCAGAGGTAAACTAAATTGTAGAGTAAAATCAATCAGAAAAGATTTGATAAGAGTAAGATGAAAGAGGATGAACAGGTGCTGTGATTTAAGCCCAGTCAACAACTAAGCCCCACACTGCCTCTCACCCAGTGGGATGAGGCTGAGAATCAGAAGGGCAAAAGGGCGGAAAAGGCCTTGACTCTGTGTAAGCACTGCTCAGCAGTAATAAAAACATCCCTGAATTATCAACACTGTTTTCAGCACAAATCCAAAACATAATCCCATAGCAGCTATTGTGAAATTAACTCTATCTCAGCCAAAACCAGAACAACAGGAATATGTGCTTAATCCTCTAAAAGTAATGTGGATTTTTATAAACCCACAAGGACTGATATTAGGATAACAGCCATTGGCAGCTCTCTGCTGAGACTGTTTCTTCATAAGTGTTTTGCTGGACCATTCAAGTAACTAAAGAGATATATCTAAAAAACATTATAAGATTATTATTATTATTATTATTATTATTATTATTATTTATATTTAATTCCAGGAATTTGTTGCTCTAAATTTTCTTAGACTGGAAAATCTAGCTCTGGAGAAGAAAAGCACTGGTTCAGATCCTTCCAAGTTTTGAATCTGCTCTTTCTTAAAATCAAGGAAGTGAACATGTTGACACTGATTTTTCCATAAAACCAC
>NDXB01020330.1:0-20289 GCA_002631895.1 Agapornis roseicollis | reverse complement strand
ATTCTCCCCCCATCTCTCTGGAAGCAGGGGAGGGCAAGAAGGGGGAGTTGAGTGAGTGAACGACTGCGTGGTTGGTTGGGTTTAAACCACGACAATGTTATATTTTTATTGCTACTGACCAGCCAAGGGGATGCTAAAACACACTCAGATATACATAAGTAATGCTCCCCATATGCATCTTTTCTATAGTCTAATGTGCTCTCATGTTTCAGTAATGCTGCCATATACATTTACTCTCTGTGCAAGCAGAGATAGGCCAGAGGAAATAAAATGGTTTTTTAGAACAGTAGCAGTACAGCCCAGCTACATCAAATTGCCTAACCTTTATGGATATTTGTCAGTCTCTTAACTACACGTAAGCCATATCTAACTGGTGTTTCACAGAAGGCAGAGCGGCCTAGTGGGATGTGTTCTGAACCACTTGGAAGTTGGGCAATTTGGATATCAGCTGTCGTTCTGCCACAAGGCCACTGCCTGATCTTTGGCAAGACAACTTCACCTGTGAAAAGGAAACTATGATACCAATTTTCTTTCCAAAGAACTTTGAGACTTATGGATGAGAAGTGCTATGTGAAAGAGTGAGATTATGATTGCACATTTGCTAGCTGTACTGAAGCCTAGGTTCCCAGGACACAGAGGAACCCTTATTGAGCTGAGCTTTGTAATTCAAGGGAAATGTAAACCTTTGTTTTGTCTTTCATGTTCATTAGCTTTTCCTATACACTCTGTTATTGCTAGTGTGGTAGAATTGGCCCTCAGAGACAGCACAGTAAAATCTTCATTCCTGATCTTGTTGTAATCAGCAGGCAGATCCAGGGATGTCTCTTGCTTGCAACTGCATAAACTGCAGGCTTGACAAGATAACCAGGTCAAGAAGGACTGTCAGTGTGTTCTTTTTTGTTAAAGCCTTGAACATAAGAAAAGGAAGGCAATTTAAATGATTTTTACCAGATGAATGAGCCATTGAAATCTGTATAATAAAAGGGGAGGGGTTTTCTTGTTCCCACTTTTTTCACAGTTGAAATAACACTGTTCCTAATAATACTGTAACACTCAGGCAGATGGGAAACTTCACTGAGTGTGGTGCTGGCTGCCTGCCTTTATCTGAATTTTAGCAGATTAAAAACCTCACCAACAATTTACCACTAATTGCCAAATAGGACATCAAGCAAAAATTATTCTAGAATCCACCAAGGCACTTGGGTCTGGAATAATTGCATCATCAATTAATTTGATGTTATAAACAGGCAGTGGCTTTACAAAAACACTTCAGCTGAAACCATAATTTTCTTTACAAATCAATTCTGAAGTGCAGGTTTTGGGGTCACTTTAAACCTGTAAAGCAGAGAGGAGTATGTATTCATGTGCTATTACTATACACGATATCCTGTTGACTTCCAAGTCTGAAATATGAATCCTCAGGAGTCTCCCAGGTTTTGTAACTCAGCTTTAGCCTGCTACCACCAGCATTTTGGAACTCTGCCTTCACAGTATTTGTATTTTCTCTTAGGGTTATTCTATGTTTTGTTTAGTCTTGTGTCCTAGTACAGAACAATTTGTAGCCCTCTGTGGGACAGACCAGTCTGTAATATACCGTAGCCTTCTGTACCTTGCATGGGGATAGCTTTCACTTTGGTTATACTGTGGTAGAGATGGTGAGATCCACAGAGAAGTAACTGTTGCAGGAATGTGCAGAGCTACCTTCCTGCAAAACCCAACCACAGTGTTTCCCATAGAGTCCCCTCAGCTTCTGCTTCAGGTGATGCGAAAGGAACATACTTTTATTTAGGAGCTTGTGCAGCTGACAAGCTGACTTTTGTAGTGTTTTGTTTCAAACAACTTCGTGCACAAATTGAATGTTTATCTCCATAACAGCTCCTCATTTTCTACACTTGCATCATCAAAGTTTCACTCTGTGATTGTGAGGGCACTGAATTACTGCTCATACAGGTTGACAAAGGAGTTCACTGTATGGCATAAGAAACAAGAGTCGTTAATTGGACCACAATATGACATTTCTCAAAGAAATTGAGAAGTTGGAGCAAGCAGAGCAATTACAAAGCAGACCACAAGGGAATGTGTGATCTGCACTTGGGCAGCAGTGTGTATGAACGAAGTGTGTTTTCATTAAGTGCCATGCTCCTTGTTTTTACTGGAATTACCATGTGTAACATGGAGACTGCCAACCCATGGTGTCTAACCTACTGTATGATAGAGTTGGTTGAATGGAGTTGCTCTATCCTTATAGGAAGGTTTTGATTACACTGTGTTTATTATATATGATTTCCTATTATGTGAGCTCAGCTTCAAGACGTGCAACTTACAGGATTTTTTCCAAAGAAAAGCAAATGTTGAGAGGATGTTTGCCTTTAAAAGAAATTGTGCATCAGTCCCAGGAGCCTCTTTAACTGGAGAAAACACTGCCAGCAAGTTCTATGTCAAACCTCATAATGTGGAACTGAGCTATAGCTTGTCCAGTAGGTTTCTCTAGCCAACTTCTCACCTAGCAGAGTTCAGTGAGGGCAAGCTGAAATCCCATACGTGGGGGTGATAGACTGGATGATTACTCAGTCTTTTCTGCATTCCTGCTGCTTCTGAACAAGTTCCCAGATCCATTTTGCTGGACTCCTTTGTGGAACAGCTTTTAAAGGGATGGTTTATACCATTTCACTGCAAAATTATTTTTTCCCCACTACTACACCAGTGGGAGTCAAGCTTTCAGGCCATGTAGACAATATACCTCCTAATGGCTGGAAAAAATGATGTACAAGCATCCGGCCTTTGTCACACAGTCACAGATGCAGGTAGTACAGCTGTATGTCTAGCAATGCCATGTAGGTGTACTCATGGATCCCTGCTTGCTGGGTCTGAGATGTGTGTCAAGGAGAGGCTGCTGCTCAAGTTCCCACCATGTGAGTAATTCAAAACACTCAGACCTGTGCAGGAAAAGGGCTGTAGTCCAGGAGAACTGTTCAGACAGAAACATCCTGCTCCCAAATGCCACATGTCCGCTGTGGATAAAGCTGCTGCGAAACAGACACTGGGAAATGTGGTGACCTCAAGGCTGAGCATCTCCATCCACGGAGTATTCTGCTTGAGACAAGGACACGTGTTCCTCAGAAACCCCCAGGAGTAGTGGCAGTTTTTGTTTTCCAGTAAAAAATAAAAGGTCTTCCTTTGTTTCTGACAGAATTCATGAAATCATCTCAGAAGAGGGGCAGGATCACCAAGATATCCCAATGCTTAACGTTTTCGATGCAGGGCACATCACTGTTGATCATCACCTTTCCCGTCATACGCGCCTTTGTGTTCTCTCTTGGTCTTTTAAACAAAAAAAAACCAACCAAACCCCAAACCAAACCTGTACGATTTGAACACAGAGATAATTAAGTATTAATCACACTTGATATGCTTTACCATCTTCAGTTAGGGTCTGCAGGAGGAGGTGTCTCCTTTGACAGACATAAGTGGTTTTTGTGTCAAGGAAATGTACTCGAATGCTGAAGTGTTCATTTTGGAAAGGCAGATGTCCAGTGTGTCGATATTAATTTTGAGTTATTAGCAAAAGGATATACAATTTGGATGTCACCTTAATTTCCTTAAGTGGGAGGAGAAGGGAATGGAGTTTCTTCTACCAAATCAGTCTTGGTTTTCCTTGCAAAATTGGTGGGTTTTTTTACCAAAAATAAGGAATTTTTCCTTCTTCATTTTTTAGACTGTTAATGCAATTCATGCTTTTATAAGCAGGCCTGTGTCAGGCAACACATTCATCTGTAGCTTCCCCTTTCACATAGAAATTAATTTCTGTATTACTGCATGCTGCAGTACAGCTGTGTTTGGCAAAACACGTGACATGAGGTACGTGGCAATGCCAGGCCTCTGCACTGGCTGTGCTTAGCATTATTCCTATTGGTTTAAATGTAACTGCCATACTATGTGCCAGCTTTTACATGAATAAAGATGTGGAGATTTCAATTGATAATGTATCCCAATTGACAGTATACCTCTTATTAAAAAGGCACATCCATTCTACTAATATCATACTAAACTTCTGGTCCAAGCTGTTTTACCTGACAAACCGGCCCAATCAAACAGGAGCATACAACACCCAAGTGTATTGGTTAAAGTACTAGGGAGTTTGTGTTCAAACAATTAAAACAAGGACAGTATTTGGTGAAATATTTTGTACTGGGTGAAATCAAATGCTTCAATCTTAATGCCTGCCTAATGATGTGTCTCAGCTGTGTGTCCTTTGAGATACTAGCACTTACCATAGGAAGCTGAGATCAAAACTGGTCTTTTTGCCCTCTTTCTCAAAGCAAATGAGCATGTGGTTTTGTGGGGCAAAATGATGGAGCGCTCTGACTCTGTGGAATTTATTGAATTGTTAATAAACTTGAGGAAGAGAAGAGATGCTGGTTTTGCAGTTGTTTTGTGGTTTCAAATAAGCACATAAACTTCTGACAAGCTGTAGTTGCTATAAGCAGGATTTTTGGCATTGAACATTTGTCTCATCCAGCTGGAAAACAAAAGAGAACTCAGTTGTTAATGAGGCAATGTTAGTGCATTCATCTTTGCATCCCTTTAGAATTAACAGATTAACACAAAGCCCCTTAAAAGTGTAGATTAATCTGTGGGACAGTAAAATCAAGCATCGTTATAGCTGGTGCATTGCAGCTCTGCCAGTAGGCGATGCAGCTTATTTAGCTAAGACATGATGTTACTTTGCACTTGAAGAATACATAGCAAATCAGAATTTAATCCATGCTCTCGGCTTGTACTAAAGGAATTGGTGTATTTGGGGTTTTCACATGGCACCAGTCTCCTGTGACAGTCAGCAATAGCTCTTGTCCTCATGATGTCATCCTACAGTCCCCCACTGCTACCAGGGGGAACGTATGGGCTCTCATTATTCACTAGCAACTGCCTTTGCTTGCATTTTCCACTGAAGACAGGCTGCATTCACTCATCTGCTGCGCATTCGATTTGTTTCGTTTGCCAGGGGCTTAAATATATTGTGTGCATATGGATGTCCCTCTGATTACACAGAGGAAATGAAGATCGCTGTGACTGACAGGGAAACTGAACAGTTTGTGCACCAAGCATATAACACATTTGATTTTGGTGGCATATTTATAAACAGGCTGCATTTTAACTGGGTGAGCTCACTGCCTCTGCAGAAGAGAGGTTATAAAGACACATGCTGAAGTCTTCACGTCTAGTGGAAAACATGGCCTCGGTAGCTCATGGAAAATAATATGTTTATCACTGACATAGAATTGTTGAACTGGAGCCATTTGTGAAGAGAAGAGGGGGATTATTGTACTTGAAGCAGAAACAATAGACTAAATAGGGCCAGATTCATTTGGAATTAAACCGTTTTTAAAAAGCAGGTTTTAAAATACAGTTTAAAGGGAAAAAAACGAAAAATATCCCTGAAGAGAGAAAAGAAAAATCCCTGTGTTGCACTTGAGCGAGTGAAACATCACTAGGTGTGTCTGACTCAGATACACTCGTGTTGAACAGTGTTTTGAATAACAAACTTTGCTGGTCATGGTAACAACTGTAATGGGATATATTTGTGTGGTACATATAAATCTAAGCTAAATGAACACTATAATGGGGATAGACCCAGTAAGTTTTCCCGGGTAATCTTAGCTCAGCCTTGGGCACACAACATTAATATTCCACCCTCCACCCCTTGCCAAGGACTCCTTTACTTTCTCTAATTGTCATGCTGGGGATTTAAGAGATGTCTTTCGTGTGCAGCACAAATCAAATGTGTCAGTGTACTCAGAGTGATTTCACAGTGAGAAGGCAAAAATGGGTGAGTCCTAAGTGAACATGCAAGGCCCTGAGAAACACAAGTGTGAAGCACAGTTTGCTTCTATTGTTCATGACTTGGCATAGGTATGTGTATATATGTCATGCAAAGAGGAAAAATGCATTTCCTGTTTCTTCACTGGCATCGCCTCCACCCAGGGACATCTGTACCTGAGGCATTTTGCCTTCAGTCATGGCTGAATGTAGTGAGCAGTTTACTCCGTAAGTACAATAAACATAAAAGTCTATAAAATAACTGATGTGCCTTTGGGAAAATGTGCAGCTACAAGTTAAGTTGGCATATTGCAAATAAAGCAGTGACAAAAATCATCACCAAATTCAGATCAAGTGTCAGAAATAAAGAGACTTTGGGGTTTAGGTTGTTGCAGAGGGTGAGGAGAGAAGAAAGCTTTTTTAAACCCAAAAGTTAGTGTTGGTGTCTGTCTGTTTTTTAGGTACTTACATTCTGACAACTGCCCTGCTCCCCTCCTGGAAAAAGCAGCTGATGCCAGACTGGTGAGTGTGCGATGCTGTTGAAAAGCGGTGGTTTACTGTTCTGGTTTGTGACAGCATTTCTTTGACTGCGCTAGCAGTGCAGGATTAGTTACAATCTCTAGAATCCTCTTGGATTTTGCTAAAGGCCACCTCCTTCTCCAAGGCAAAAGCTCCTGCCTGATACTCTCAACCCTTCATTGGAAATCAAAGTAAACACTTCCTTTGGAAACTTCCCCTTTTTACTTTCCCTGGAGCAAGTTATCTCCTGCAATGTAGTGCAAAATACCTGTAACAGGAGTACAGAACCTCAGAGATCTTGGGATAAAGTAGGACAGCAGTTATATTTTTGAAATGAAATTTCCCAAGTTTCATACAGCCTCCTGTTTTCTAATTACCTTCTATAAATGCTAAACTTATCAACTACAAAAATTTCAATTCTACTGTTTCCTTTCTCCCAATTACTTTCCAAAAGGAAGAAGCACAAGTTTGCCTGAAGGAATCGACCCCACTTTGAATGAGAATTACTTCCTAAAAAACATTCTGTTTTTTTCACCTCACCTCCAGCTACACCCCACACATGAGCGCAAGCAGAGCACAAAGAGTACTCTGAAGAATCCTGCTCCCTAGGTGCACCCAAATATGGCCTGAAGACCACAATACATGCATGAGTGCCATTGTGGGGAATTCCTGGTTCTGTTTTTCATTCATTTGGTTTTCATTCCTTTGATTGCAGATAACTGTCTCTTCTGGGGCCATGCTTATTCAACATACCATGCTAAACATGGGACATTTGATGGAACTATGATGTATGCACAAACCAAGGTACAGTTCTGTTTTTAAAACAAAGCCCAGCACATTTGCTAGATGGCTTATACCATCTGCTTAGCAAAAAGCCAGTTGTTCACTGTTGTTTACACATTGCACCCAACCTATACAGAAACACACAAGCAATACTCTTCAGGAGTAGGATGGCATGGACTTACACATCTTGCCTGGAGAGCATGGCTAGACCTTCATTTGATTTAAGATAACTCTCAAGGGGGAAACTGTCCCTTGCTGACAAACCCTTTTCTGCCTGCTCAGTTTTTCCCTAGTCTGCAGTAGCAGACATGATCAGTAAAAGCACTGTAACCACTTTAAAAGTAAGCTTGTGGTCAGGATATGGATTGCAATGACCATGGTGGTCTCTGACAAAATTATCCCATAGATCCAGCCCAGATGAGCAAGGCTGAATTTCTGCTATGCACAAAAGCCCTGGCATTTACAGCACATTTGATGTAGTTTGTCTCCCTGGGAGCTAATTTGGTGGACAGGCTGTTGAACTTGATGCTAGTCTGGCTATTTTTTCTCTGTCCTGGAGACAGCAAGTTGTCTTGACAGAACAATGGGGAAAAGCTCACAGAAACAACCATTTCTCTGTTATGAACCCCAGATGGGCAGACACTCCAGGTAGTATCTGCTTGACACTGACTATAATTCTTTCTTTTCAGGATTAGTCTAAAGGCAAAGAGAAATAAAACTTTCTAAGTGGATGTCTCCAACAGATGCAGTGATTTTTTGGCTCCAAATTGGTGCTTAAAGTACTTTTGTACCCCCTTGGTAGCTCTGTTCTTCACAGTGTCTGCTATTTGTGTATATCCAGAGAATAATGATGGGCGACGAATAGTTCCAGCCTTGCGCAAATGCACAACAGAGCCACAATGCTTTGAGCTAACCTTTAAGTTACATATGTAGAGGGACTGTTAAACACACAGGTAGAACTTCTGCCTCTGTAAGTACCAACCTGCAGATACTGGGAATTTGCAAGGGCGTGTAGGAAAACAGATGTCCTGGGTTCAGCAGTTACAGTCAGTTTTTCTTCTCTTTAGTAGCTGTGTTTTGACTTGGCCCGGGAACAAGGCTGATAAGGCCGATGTTTTTGGTTGTTGCTGAGCGATGTTTGCCCTGACCAAGGACTTTGTGAGCCTCATGCTCTGCCGGGGAGAAGGGGGGCCGGGAGAAAGGAGGGACAGAACCCAAACTGACCAAAGAGGTATTCCATACCATAGCACGTCATGCCCAGGATGTAACTGGGAGTGATCCAGAAGGCCTAGTGCTCTCGGGGTGGTTGGAAGAGGTGGTCGGTCAGCACTCGGTTGGTGGGGTGTCGTGAGTTGTGGTTGATGGGATGCTGTATTCTTTTCCTTTACCATTATTATTATTGGTGGTAGCAGCAGTGATTTGTGTTATACCTTAGTTACTAAACTGTTCTTATCTCAACCTGTGGAAGTTGTATTCTTTTGATTCTCCCCCTATCTCTCTGGAAGCAGGGGAGGGCAAGAAGGGGGAGTTGAGTGAGTGAATGAGCTGCGTGGTTGGTTGGGTTTAAACCACGACAACAGAGCATGCATCGTTGCACAAGCCCTGTTCCTCTCCCCTTCCTCTGAACATTTACTGCCATTGGAAAACAACATGTTTGGCCAGAAAGCCCTTTGTCTGAGCTGCAGCTGTTCCTCAGTGGCCATGGCTTGGCAGGCAGGCATCAGTTATCCAGTACGCATGTTGCATTCCACAATACCTTACCAGCCCCTAACATTCAAGCTTGGGATGCAGACTAGCAATCCAGTCTCTAGGTCTTTTCTAGGGATACAGTTTACCACATTTGCTTCTGATGACAGAAGCATTTACCCCATCTACTTTACACTTGAAAGCTGCCCTTTCCAACTAAATGTATTAGTCTTTAAAATACATTTATTGTTGCATAGACTTATGGATTTCAAACCTAATGAAGTTATCCCATCTTAAACTTCAATGACTCTGCAAGCCCCCAGAATAAACAGCCATGAGGGCTGGGCCTTCAATCATCAGCTGTTTGACAAAATAAAGGGAGACCAGATTTTAAGCATGAATTATGTAAT
This sequence comes from Agapornis roseicollis, assembly GCA_002631895.1. Classification (NCBI taxonomy): domain Eukaryota; kingdom Metazoa; phylum Chordata; class Aves; order Psittaciformes; family Psittacidae; genus Agapornis; species Agapornis roseicollis. The sequence continues at coordinate 11,074 of NDXB01020330.1, read as the reverse complement.
TGGTTTAGATACTGATGACTGCACAGCTTTAAAATACAGTGCTGCAACTGGTTTTGGAAAAATGGTGAAACAATAAGAGCTAAAAATCCTATTAGAATACCTGAGTTTGGGTATTTCTGTTTCTTCCGCATCTGATGTCTTTGCACAGTCCAACCATTTCTATTAGAATATGAAGAATACCCTGTGCACAGAGGCCCAGGGAGCTGTTGTGTGGATGGCAGTATCATCTGAGGCAATGAGTTTACTGAGCAGATTGTTCTTCCAAGGTAAGGCAGCAGTGTCTTACTTTGCATAGCAGTGGAGATCACTAAATTGCCTGAACTGTAGGATCCACATCTGGTTTGGCACTGGATGAGGGCCAGATCAGGCAAGTGCTGTTCAAAAGGACAAAGTATTTTTCAAGATTGTTCCAAGCCTAAAGGTTCAAGTGAGCATTGTACAACCAGAGAACAACTGTGTTAAGTTGTTATGTCCCTGTTTTTTTCCTCTAAAGTAGCTGATAAAGACTTAGAAGCTTTTCTTTAGGGAGGGTTGGGTATTTTTTAATGAAAATAGCTGTAAGCAGGACTGTGCCAAGAGAAGGTGAATCACAGCTGTCAAATACCATCTTTTAGGAAGCTGAGAAATTAACATCCTTCTCACAGAGCACTGGGGATTGGCTTTGCTTTTATAGGCTTTTCTTGCCATTCCATGGTAGTTACAACTGCCAATTCCCCTTTCTCTAACACTGGGAGATTGAGCACAGTGGCATTTTTGGCACTGTAAGCATAGCAAATGAAAAAATAGGGTAGAGCCTTTCTTTTCTCCCAGACAAATGACAGGCATCTTAGTAGGAGCAGCTGGAAGCATAGATGTCTTAATGGTGATGCAGGTCAGTGCAGAAGGAGAAGGGTAAAGCTCAGGATAATTGCTTACACAAGCCCAGTACTTTTGTTGGATGTGGCCTCCAAATCCTGATTCATTGAATTTCTAGGTGGAACATGCAGGAAGTTCAGACTTTTCTGGATTTGGGTTGACTTTGTCCCTTCTGTCCCCTCCCAGACTGTCACAGAGGGTTGGTTGACAGGTATTTAACCAGACCTCTTTTATGTTATCATCTGGGGCATGCAGAAACCCCACATCCCAGCTCATCAGTCTTTGTAGAGCCAGACTTTGTGTTTTTTGTACACCCATCACCTTCTGGTCCTAATGCTTCTGCACAGTTGTTCTTTCTCTAAGACCAGAATTCCACCAGGCTCTTGCCTTTAGCCTTGTCTAGCCCCAGCTTTAGTAAACAGGGAACACACCTTGGCTCTTTAGCTATAGCTAAGACTTTTGAGAGCTTTGGTCTTGGAATGACTGCTCTTAAGGCTGCAAGACAAATCCTGTGTCTGTATTCTATGCTTATCAAGTAGCAATAAAGTCAGTTATTTCTCTCTCTCCTACTTCCCTTTAGAAACCACAGCTTGGTATGGAGCCTCTTCAGGCCCTTTCAGCAAATTGCTCTGTGTGCAGGAGCAGTTGCCCCTGACCTTCATCTAGTCCCTTTGCTCATCTGGCCCTAGACAGCCTTTTGCTGAACCAGTCACACCTTCCCTCTGTTTCCTCTGTTCTCTTTTATTCTGTTTCTTTTGAGTGCAAAACAAAGCCAACTTTTTATTTTTAAATAAAATTTTAAATAAAGAGATTAAATTAATAAAATAAAACTAATTTAATTAAAAATTTAAAATAATTATTTTTAAATAAATGAAAGGAAGTGAGACTTCTACAACCAGGATTCACTGCATTTGCCAACATAAATAAGAAATGTTTGACACAATCCAGCTTTCCAAAGACTAGAAGCATCTTCTCTATGATGCTGAACTTGGCTTTCACACATAGTTCCCAAACTTTAGCACAGGCTACTGGAAGCACTATGGCTAGGTAGGAAGCAGTTCATGTTCAGTGATGGAGAAGGGAATGTTCCTCTGCATATTTCTCTCTCTCCTTCATTTTCTGCGAGCAGAGGTTATGTGGTGTGTGCAGCCAGTTACAGCATTTGCTCTTAAGAGAGCAAACATCTCTGCTCCCCTGGGGAGTCTGATAGGTTTTCAGAAAAATCCTCTGCCCAGTATTGCAACAGCGCGTTCTTTTGGTCTCAGCTGGACACTGCAGAAGTTGGACTTACTAAACAGACTAACAGTGCTGCTCTGACTGTTGTTGCACAGACACCTGAGAGCATTGTCACAAGGTTCCTAGACTCTAGACACCATGTTCTTAGAGAAAAATCCTTTGGAATGGATGGTGATATAGCTATATTTCCAGAGTGGAAAACCAAACAAAGTGATTGTGCAATTAGCTGAAGTTCTTTAGCATTTAGAATTTAACTATTACTTTTAAGCATGAAAGTAAGCATTGTAAGACTGAAAATAATCCAAACTACAAGGTCCCAATTGGGGAATTTGTGTAGCACTAGAAACATTATTCAGGAAGCAAGGAAAAGTCCTGTCTTGTGCTGCAAAAGCAACCTCTGCCTGTAGCAGTAATTTCAAGTTATTGGTCTGCAGGAGCTGCACTAGTGACAGGGGGCAGGAGGCATAACCCCACAGTAAGGCCTTCCTTTATCTGTACTGCCCTGAGCTACAGCTGAGCTCTTGCTCCCCAGTCTAAGTCATACCATGCTAAAGGACAAGTGCTCTATTCCCAGAATACAGTTTAAATTAACTTGATTTCTCTTTTGGAAGGTATGTTTAACTAACAGTATTTTCAGATCTGTAGAGGGTAAGTTTCCTGGCTTTAACATCATGAGGTGTATTTGGTGGTATAGTGTCTTGAGGAATACATCTCCTTTGTGACAGAAGAGGTAGTTAAATGTGTCCATAAGGGCTTTTATTTTTTGTCTTCCAGCCAGGCAACCAGTTGCTACGCACTTACCCCTGGCAAGCAGCCACAGTCCACTGGAGGACAAGGAGAAGCTAATGGAGGTGCTGGAACAGTTCTCCCAGAAAGTTTAAATCCACTCGTGCAAGAACTTAGTGTTGTTGCAGTTAGTGTAACCGCAAAGCTGCTAATTGTGCAGTACTGCAGTGTGCGTGCTGTTGAGGGGAAGAAGGATGCCATCAGAATGTTGAAAAGAAATCGGTTCAAGTGTTCTCATCGTGGGGGAGAGTGGTGCGGAGTCTCTCCCATTGTGACTACGCACCTGCTGTCTCAAGACACAGTAAACATGTTCTTTGAGTTGGAAGAAGAAAAATGGGGAGGCATTAAAGTAAAATCAAGGCTTGGGGAAGTTACCCAAAAACATTTAAAACACTTAGAGAAATACAGAGGAGCATTCCCTCAGTAGCCCTCATGAAGGACATCAGGAAAGAAGTAGTAAATGTTTTAAACTATGTTTGAATACTGTACTTGACAAGCTGGTGGCTTCTTTCACTGTATGAGGGAGACTGGGCTCAAACCTACAACTGGAAGTAAAAATTCGCCCTTGCATCACCTGCTTAGTTTAAAGGGAAGGATTCCTCATGGCATTCAGTTTCTATAAATCAGTGCTGGTATGCAGAAGTGACCTGCTTCCTCATGTTTAAACAGCAAAAATTTAGGAACTCTGCCAAATGCCTTCCACATTACTTTATGGAGTCAGGGCTGAATATCATCCTGTTTGTGTCAAGACACCATGAAGTAGGAGGTTTCAACACATGCCACAACCTGACATGGCAGGATCCAGCGGAGAAATGGCTGCATGACAATAGGCACGAAAAGAAATAACATGCTAAGCTATCTGTGCCTGCTATTTCTGTGAGAGATCAAAGGGAATTCCTTGATCATTATGAATGGATTAAGAGGGGGAACACTGGGGGCACAGATTTTAAAGAAGTCCACCTCCTGATGAGGGGGTTGTATTTCCAGACACAGAGGATAGGATTTGCCTTACCTGAGCTGTGAACATTTGAATTACTCATTGGGATTCTCAGTGTAAATCAGTTGAGAGAAAACAGGCTTTTTCACAGCAATTTACTTGATCTAGTCTAAGAAAAAACACCTGTATTCCTTCATCTTTCTACTGGTGGTGAAGACAAACAGCTCAGGCTAAGACATTCAGTGGGATTAATTTTGCCTTACATATTTCAAGTTCACTACAAAGCCAAGACTAGTAATGACAATAGTGGTAACATGTTTTCTCCTGAAATGAGTGTGTTTGATAGCAAACTGCATACAGCACCTAACCAAGCTGCACCACTGTTTTACACCTAGCTGCAGACCAGTGTGGTGGATCAAAAGACCTAGGCATAAGTATGATACAGGCATTCCTGGGCTCTCTGCAGCAAGTGGTAGCTAAAGCCCATGCTGATAGGCAGAGGAGAGCACATCATGTCTGCCTTACATAATTTAGGAAAAGCTTTGGGACTTTTTGGGGAGCCAAAATATTTTCTGCTGGCTGCTGGCATTTACTCATTATTAAAAGACATCCTACGAAGTGTCAGTTCATTAGAAATAAACCTGCTTTTCAGCCTGTTGTCAGTCTCCTTGGAAATAAAGGCTTTGCTGTCAGAGAGGCCCTGAAGTAAGTTTTCCCATGATAAGCAGTGCTGAGGCAAGTCAGGCTGTGACAGCTCTTCCTGAAGAGGCTGGATCAGTGTTCAAATTGTTGCTTCATTTTAGAAACTTAACTCCTCGCACTACAGTGAAAAAAACTCAACAGCAAAGCTTATACAGACATTTATTTCCTAGAAGTCTGGTATTAATATTTTATATGGTTCAAACTGCTAAATACAGTTACTGAAAACAAGAGCATAGCTGGAAGATTGTACAGTAACTACAGTTCACAAGCCAGTAGCTGCAAGGATAATAAAAACGCTTGTGTTATTGAGTATTTAAGTCAAGTTGTTACTCAGCTCTGCAGTATAAAAGTTTAATGACTGGTATTTAAACAGTTCATAAAAATAACCCCAAAGTGCACAATATATATATATAGTACATGTATTTTAGTCCACAGTCTCTACTGCTGCATTTGAATAACCTGTATCTGTCTTTTTAGTCACAGTTTTAAAGGGAAGCCAAAGGTATCAAAACTGCTTTAATCAAAGTTTTGTCACAGTGCAAAATAGCCAAATGCTATGGTTTAAGAGCACTTGTGATTTAAAAAGAATTAAAACACAGGACAGGAATTAGAAACAAAATCCAGAGTCTTCCACACTTTGGTATTATGGTCCCAATGATGCTTTATTTCAGCCCTTTTCCAGAAAACCAAATGTGCCATAGGGCTGTAAAGACAGTGAGATGCTTTGTGTTAATGCAATTCAGAACAACTTGTACCTGCACACATGCAAATACTTTTAGAGCTACCTGTAAAATTTTAGGGGAAAGAGAAAAATGGCATCCAGTGACAGATGAGCAGGAATAGAAGATGGTGCAAATTTTTGCTAAGCAGTGCACACTGTGGGCTTGAATACACACCTGGTTTACAGGAGCACAAGAAATCTGGAGAGAGACTTTTTATTAGGGCTTTAGGGATAGGACATGGAAGAATGTTTTTAAACTGAAAGACGTGAGATTCAGATTAGGTATTAGGAAGGAATTCTTCCCTGTGAGGCTGGTGAGACACTGGCACAGGTTGCCCAGAGAAGCTGTGGCTGCCCCAATCCCTGGCAGCGTTCAAGGCCAGGTTGGACAGGGCTTGGATCAACCTGTTCTAGTGGAAGTGTCCCTGCCCATGGCAGGGGGTTGGAACTGGATGGTGTTTAAGGCCCATTCCAACCCAAACTATTCTGTGACTATGAAAATGCAGGGCTCAGCCCAGCAGCAGTGCAGTGGGGCTGGCTGCAGTAGTGCAAGGGCCACTGACTTTTAGGAGGTCAGTATAACAGAGAGCAGACAATTTTGTAAACCACATTTCCTTTTCTCCCAAGTTTCACTTCTGGGCCATGTTTATTCTTTGTAAAAAACCTCACCATTTAATCAACCTGTAGGTGAGTAAACACATAATTTATTAGTTGATTGAAACACATAAACAGTTGCTTGTCATCTGCTTTTGAGTAAGAGGACATTCCCATCCACTATTCTGGAGTAAATTGCAAATACCAGTTTTATGCATTTGCACTGGCACGCCACCAGCTTCTGTGCTGCCCTGGCTCTCCATGCTTACACCATTCCCCTCACTGGGAACAGGATGGAAGCATGGATACCGTTTCCTCTTAAACAAGACTTGGATGGGATGTTGAACATGCACTGTCTGGGCTCAGATAGGGGAGTTTTGCAGTAGACTTCAATGTAGACAGACTTAAGTCAGTGCTGGAAAACCCAGTGTAAGCAATTTATTTGCCAGGACCCAGCCCTGGGCCCGACATTTTGATTCTCAATTCAATCTCTAACTCTTTTTGGAAAGACAGATCATATTTCTAAAGCAGGAGCAGTACTAGTTTTCATTAACCAATATTTAACTCAGAGAGTGGAGAGCAAACACAGAGTTACTCTTTCAGAGAATAACCCTGTGGTTATCTACTCCAGTGGAGAAGGGCAGCTCTAACCTAATTTAATCCCTAAATTCCTTTCACCTGTGCCCTTCTTCCATTCCCCCTGTGTGTTGTTCTCATATGCTCCCTGCAAAACTAAACCCCCCTTCTCCTGACACCAGATCCTAGTTATCTAAAATTAGTGCTGGTCAACATCCACCCACTGCCTTTTTAAACAAGCTGTTACCCCTGTGACTGGCAGCAGGAAGCTTCACATCCCCCCTGGATCAGCTCAGTGTATTTTCCTCTTTGTCTATCAGGCTTACATCACTTGTTTGGTTGTGAGAGACAGTTCTGGGTGTGCTTGGCCAGACTCAGTGACTGATTACAGGAGATAATTTTGTAATGCAAATAAGAAAACTTGAAAACTATATTTCTGCAGTCATCCTAAGATCAGACACTGAGTGAAAGACAGGGTTTGAAAAGGCAAGGAGCCTGTTGAGGGAGCAAGTGTAACAAAAAAAGAACTACTGGGAATAAAAGCAACCAAATCCAAAAGCTTCAATTTGTGAAGTAGGTCAGTATTTACCTTCCTCTCTCTAGAGGAAGCCTTCAGATAAATATTAGGGAAAATGATGTGTTCTTGTGAAGGAAACTTGTTCTTTCCCAAGGCTAAAGCTCATGCACAAGCCTTACAAAGAGACACAGTGCCATCTGGGCCACAGGTCTTCAGCAGGTTTTCATCCTGCTGTCACAAGGAACAACTCAAATCTCTGCTGTGACAGCAGTACCAGTGGTATTTCACAGCTGAGAATGTTGTCAGAACAGAAGGAGAGTGAAAAACCCGCTGCAGTGCTGCAAACTTCAGAGAGGGAGCTCCCGGAAAGCGGTGTTTTCCTTGACGGTCAAAAATCACCTTCTTGAGCATCTTGCCTTTACTTTCCAGTTGAGAATCTGCAATCCACAGGGAGCCTTGAAGCAATACAGAAAATCCTGGAATTCCTTCAGTGGCCAAACATGCTGCCTCCCTCGGCTGCTCACCCGCTGCCGGGTGGTTGAAGTGACAATTCATCATGGCAAAGGAATGACACCATTTGCCCATAAAATAGTGGTCAGTTTTATGACAACTCACAGAACAGGGAGGTGATTATGTCCAGGCAAAAATCAGTAACCCCAGTTCCTCATTACAAGTCAACACACACGCAGAGAAGAAAAGTCATAGCCAGCAGCTGAAAGAAATTAATTTGGTGGGAATAAAATATCACAATTTATTCATTTACTTTGGAGACACTTATTTACACGCTGGAACAGAACTGGAAAGTGTTACAATATAATTAGAAGAAAAGATGGTCAAATTGCAGAGCTGTATTCCTAGAAAACACTGACATGAACAAAAGCCAGCAAGATTTTTTCCATGTAAATACTCTCTATTCTGAAAAACAACCAACCGCATGTTACTGGTTAGTATGGTGTACTGAACTTGCCAAGTAGAGTGAAAAGCAATGCTCAGCCCTTGGGAAACTAAATCACTCCTGAAATTAGTGAAAATGAAAAAGGTGACTCATGTACTCATTTTTATCTGAAACTTCTTGATTACTTGGTGGTGACAACTTCACAGAATTTTCTTGGGACGGGACAAAGTAGAAGTGTTAATGACGGGTCTTTCACGTCTGAAGGAAGCCCTGACCCATGGTAAAATGTTTGTATTTCATTAGCATCTGCAAAAATGTTGAATTCAATGAACAGGGATGGGAAAAAAGCATATAAGGTAGCCCGGGAAGTACAAAAGTGATAAACTATTCAATAAATTCAGATATTTTAATGTCTAGGGAGCCAGTAACTGGAGAGAGACAAAACCTCAGTCATCACAGGGTCTGACACCTCTTCTGCACCATCCCAGTAGTTATGTGTCTCTTCCCCATCATTTCAATGTCAAAGTGCTTATGCATTTAATGCATTTCTTACAGCACTACTTGAGATAGATACATACTATCAGGCAATTAAACCAGAGGACAAGAAACTGAAGTCAGATCTTATTAGACTCAACCTGCCACCTCATTACCAGAACAATTCTACACTCCTCATGACTTCTGGTTCCTGACTAGGCTGCTGGGCAGCTCATGGTCTCAGATGGACTTAGATTGCCAACATAAGGGTGAATTATTTTTGGCTCGGTGGGCCTATGACTCTTCAGGCCATCAGGGCAGAGATGCTACATACAGATGGGCTCATGATCGAGGGGTGGATTTAACAATGGACACTATTGTCCAGGTTATTCAGGACTGTAAAATGTGTGCTGCAATTAAGCAAGCTAAACGATGAAAACCTCTTTGGTATGGAGGATGATGGCTGAAGTACAAATATTGGGATGCCTGGCAAACTGATTATATTACACTCTCACCAACCCACCAAGGCAAGCACCATGTGCTTACTACCATGGTGGAAGCAGCCACCGGATGGCTGGAAACATACGCTGTGCCCCACACCACTGCCTGGAACATTGTCCTGGGCCTTGAGAAACAGATTTTGTGGCTACACAGCCCCCCAGAGAGAACTGAGTCAGACAGTGGGACTCATTTCTGGAATAACCATATAGACACTTGGGCCAAAGAGCATGGCATTGAATGGATATATCACATCCCCTACCATGCACCAGCCTCTGGGGAAATTGAATGGTACAATGGGCTGTTAAAAACTACACTGAGAGCAATGGGTGGGGGAACTTTCAAGCATTGGGACACACACTTACCAAAGGCCACCTGGTTGGTCAATACTAGAGGATCTGTCAACAGGGCTGGCCCGGCACAGTCAGAACTTTTACATACTGTAGAAGGGGATAAAGTTCCTGTGGTGCACATGAAGAATTTGCTGGGGAAGACAGTTTGGGTCATTCCTGTTTCAGGTAAAGGCAAACCCACTTGTGGGATTGCTTTTGCGCAAGGACCAGGATATACTTGCTGGGTACTGTGGGAAGATGGGGAAATCCAATGTGTACCTCAAGGGGATTTGATTTTAGGGGAAAATAGCCAATGAACCCAGCTGGATGCTGTTACCTGCTATGTAGCACTTTTATAGCCCACCAACTAGATGTCTTCATGTCACCAGTGACTGGCCCTGACGTCCCTCCGTCCATCATGCCAACAAAGAATGAACTTTGATAGAGCCAGATGAGTTCTGTGGTAAAGGAATGATCAGCACCAGCAGGCAACAATCCAATACAGCACACAGCCTCTCCTACTCTGAAAGACTGTTACAAGAGATGGAGCACGACATCATGGACCGTATGAATTCAGCAGCCTTATAGGGACTGGTCCATGCACTAAGTAATGTAGCATGGGAAACAAACAAGAGGAAGTAAGAGATGTGTGCCCATCTGTGGGGGTATGATATAATAGGCATCACAGAAACATGGTGGGATGTCTCCTATGACTGGAATGTTGGAATAGAAGGTTACAGGCTTTTTAGGAAAGACAGGCCTGGTAGGCAGGGAGGGGGAGTTGCCCTTTATGTTAGGGATAGGCTGGAGACTATGGGACTCTCTCTGGGGACAGGTGAGCAGTTAACAGAGTTTGTGGGTCAGGGTTAAAGCCTTGGATGCAGTGATCATGAGATGGTCGAATTCAAGATCCTCAGGACGGTGAGAAGAGCGTGCAGCAAGCTCACTGCCCTGGACTGTAACAGAGCAGACTTTGGCCTCTTCAGGAAGCTGCTTAGTAAGGTTCCATGGGATATAGCCTTAGAGGGCAGGGGGCCCAAGACTGTTGGATGATATTCAGGGTTCACCTGCTACAAGCTCAGGAGTGTTGCATCCCAACATCCCAAGGAAGTGCAGCAGGAGGGCCAGGAGACCTCCTTAAGTGGATAAGGAGCTGCTGAGAAAAATTTGAAGGAAGAAAGAGGCTTATAAAAGGTGGAAGCAAGGTCAGGCAGCCTGGGATGAATACAGGGATGTTGTCCAGGAAGCTAGGGACCACGTAAGGAAATCTAAGGCCCAGTTAGAATTAAATTTAGCAAGGGATGTTAAGGATAACAAGAAGGGATTCTACAGGTATATTGCAAATAAAAGACCAGGAACTGTAGGAGAATGTATGGCTGAGCGCAGACATGGGTGGTATGCGGAGTTATCCAATTAACTCCAGANAGGAAAGCTAAGGCCCAGTTAGAATTAAACTTAGCAAGGGATGTTAAGGATAACAAGAAAGGATCCTACAGGTATATTGCAAATAAAAGNAGTTATCCAATTAACTCCAGAAGGACTGCACATCCCAGGCATAGAGCTGGCTGAGTAAATTAACGAACTGGCCTTGGATGCAAGATAAGGATGCAGCTGGCTAGGGAGGAAGAACTACAACAGGACATCAAAATAGAAACCTGTTTACCGCAAGTACTGAGCCATGCTGATGCAGAGATACACATGGACATTCCAGCTTAGCCAATTACTATGTTAGAATAGGTGTGTGGACAGGCACTAATAGCCAATGGAAGCAGTATTGCTAGCGCGTGAACTAGTGTGTGGGGTATAAATATGGGAGGCTTAGGCAATAAAGGAAGCAAGACTCTTAACTCATATTGGGTGCTGTCTTGACTTCGGTCGATCTCCGCCTACAAGGAACAACTTAAGCGCCTCTGGAAGCTATTGGGTGAACTGGCTATGCAGGATTTGGAGA
>NDXB01020326.1:135403-145906 GCA_002631895.1 Agapornis roseicollis | reverse complement strand
TGGATGGATGGGTGGATGGATGGATGGATGGATGGGTGGATGGATGGATGGATGGATGGGTGGGTGGATGGATGGATGGGTGGGTGGATAAGCCAGAATTTTACTAAACCAATGCTGCTTTTTTTTTTTTTAACATGTTTCAGAATTTAGTGTAATACAGTGATCACCCATCAGAGACAATGCTGGCCACCAGCATGACCATGGCAGAGAAAAAAGGTTACATTGCCATGTAATAGGAACTATGCTTAGTTATTGTTCTCCTGAAATAGCTGTCAGTATAATTCCTCTGCTACACAAGGGCATTTCAAGAGACAGAAAGTGTGTCAGAAAGCATGATGCTCTGGCTCTCTCCTGAATGGAGATGAGTTTAGGACATGTGAAAAATGGGGTGAAAGGAATGGAGAATGACGAGGGCAGGGCATTATAATGGTCCTTTTCTTACTCTTCTTGCTAGGTGTCAATCCTAGTGACTGCCAGGGGACAGTACAGAGCCAAAGGGTTCTTTAGTCTGCAGCAGAAGAGCAGCTCCCATGTTCTGTGTATGAAATGTATCTGCTTCAGCTACTGTGATATTTAGAGGCTATAATTTACAGTCAGTGAATGCATAGGCTTCCACACTCAGCTGGTACATGACAGCCTGATGAATTTCTTGGTGCTTTTCCTGGGTAGGTGGAGTCATAGAGACATAGAATCATAGAATAGTTAGGGTTGGAAAGGACCTTAAGATCATCTTTTTTCACCCCCTCTGCCATAAGCAGGGACACCTCACATTAATCATGCTACCCAAGGCTCTGTCCAACCTGGCCTTGAACACTGCCATGGATGGAGCATTCACAACCTCCCTGGGCAACTCATTCCAGTGCCTCACCACGCTTACAGTAAAGAACTTCCTCCTTATATCCAATCTAAACTTCCCCTGTTTATGTTTGAACCTGTTACCCCTTGTCCTATCACTACAGTCCCTAATGAAGAGCCCCTCCCCAGCATCCCCCTTCAGCCAGCTGAAGCATAGCCAACAAGTTTAATGGACATTTTCGCTTCTGAAGGTGAGAGGCTTTGTTGAAGCAGTTAAGTGAATACACTTTTGAAGTCAATATTCAGCACTAGCAGAAACTGCCATGCTGAAATGTTTCATTTTATTATTATTTATTCTTCCTGTCTTATTCCTTTGTCTTTACTCAAAGGAATAAGACATATCCTTGCTTTCAGAGTATTTCATCTGCCTGGTTCTATGTTCCCTAGATTTCTGCTTTGGTGGAAACCATTGGACTTGCACTGCAGGAACGTAAAAGAGACTGGAGAGTATGAGCAACCCTAGCAAGTCACCATGTGTGGCAAGGTGCATGCTGCCTTCAGGAGGGAGGGCAGCTTGCTCTGGGACAGAGAGTGAGAAAGTTGGGGCTGTTCAGCCTGGAGAAGAGAAGACTGCGTGGAGACCTCATAGCAGCCTTCCAGTATCTGCAGGGGGCCTATAGGGATGCTCTTCATTAGGGACTGTAGTGACAGGACAAGGGGTAACAGGTTCAAAACAGGGGAGGNCTTCCAGTATCTGCAGGGGGCCTATAGGGATGCTCTTCATTAGGGACTGTAGTGACAGGACAAGGGGTAACAGGTTCAAACTTAAACAGGGGAGGTTTAGATTGGATATAAGGAAGAAATTCTTTCCTGTGAGGGTGGTGAGGCACTGGAATGGGTTGCCCAAGGAAGTTGTGAGTGCTCCATCCCTGGCAGTGTTCAAGGCCAGGTTGGACAAAGCCATGGTTTAGTGTGAGGTGTCCCTGCTTATGGCAGGGGGGTTGGAACTAGATGATCTTAAGGTCCTTTCCAACCCTAACTATTCTATGATTCTATGATTCCATGCAAGCCTGTAAGCTATGGGCTAGATCCAAAGCTGCCATCAGTGGTCTTGGTCAATTCCCAGCAGTGAGACCTCAGTCCCGTGTGTTTACTGGTGCCTGCAAGAAAGAGTTGGATGCTGTGTGTGTACACAAATGTTTGCTGAAGAGGACTCCTATTTTCCATGAGCTACAGAGACAAAGATGGCTATTACCATTACAGCTGTCACTGATACCCAACTGAGTATTTTGGTGATTGCATTAAAACTGTTTGCACAGGAAAGTGATAAACAGGGCTTGGTCCTGTGAACCTCCGCTGTCCAAATGCAGTGATTTTTATAAGGCGATTTAGCAACGAAGTATTAGATTTCTAAACCCCTGAAGCAATTACTTAAAAGGCTTTACCACAAGCTGCCAAACACTTAATCCTTTCGTGTGGATTATAATTAGCTATTGTTTGGTGCTTTGGAAATGTAACACGCAAAACATGGTTCTGAAGCATTCATTTTCTAGTGAGACCTGGGGAGCCCTGCTCTGGTGGTGGCAGAGCCACTGCTCACAGGGTTTTCTGCCTGCTCCTGTCCAGCACTGCTACTGGCAGCTGCTTCAAGGGGGTGCTGGTGGGAGAGGGCAAAAACCATCTGTGGCTCCAGCTGGTCCAAAAGAGTGTTTCCTTCTCATCAGGCTGCCCAGAGAAGCTGTGGCTGCCCCATCACTGTCAGTGTTCAAGGCCAGGCTGGACAGGGCTTTGAGCAACATTGTCTAGTGAGGGGCATCCCTGGCAATGGCAGGTGATTTGGAACTGGATGAGCTTTAAGGTACCTTCCAACCCAAACTGTTTTGTGAGTCTATAATTCTACGATTTAAGCATGATGTTCTCCCTCCTGCCTCAGCCATATGCAGTGTCTCTCTGGTATATTTATCTAAAAGCCTTAAACTTTAGTGCTATCAAGTGCAGATTTTAGGAAACTCTCATAAAATGTCCTTAGTTATTTAAAAGGAAATCTCTAATAATAACTATTACATACTATCCGAGGCTAAAGTGAGCAAAGGAACAATCTGAGTTGTTATTTTTTTAAGTGCATTGAAACAAAATATTGACTTGATGAATCAACAAAGACCATGAAAGTTGTCCGATGGAACAACTCTGGTTTGTCCAGACACTTTTCATGAAACAGCTATAAAGGAGACATTTTGCACATTTCTGGGGTTTAAAGAGAATATAATGCTTGTGAAGCCGATGGCCGACGGCAGCGGTCACAGACTTCATCCGAGTTCACCCACCTTGGCTGTGTCTGTACAATCAGGCAGCATGACTTGGCAAGAGCAGGTATGTGAAGTGACTCAGCTGGTGTCAAACACTTCCATTCACCTTATGCATTTTTGGAGGGTCTCAACAGGATGGAGCAAATGCCTATAGCACCAGGGGACATGAAGCAGAGAACACCTCCTGTGGAGCAAACCTGCCCTGGCCATGTGCTGTGTTCAGAGCCAGAGCTCTGCAAGTGAGCACAATGGGGAGGCTCACAGTGAAACCACACTCTGGATATGAATAAAGAAGCTGATATAGGTGTATCCTTCTTGTGCCAATTCGGTGGTACAGACACCCTTCATCTGTGATGTTTGTCTGTACATCCCCTTAGTTCAGGATGCCCCAGGATGCCAATTCAGGGGCACAAAAGTCTTGGTGTATCTCTGTTCTGTCTTCTGCAAACATAAATGTCTGAACACTTATTAATGCAGAAAAGTGGAATTTAACATCACAGCATCAGGGTCTGTCAGTAACGGATTGTTGATAGAAATATTGCAGCAAATGTGATTGGCAAAGGAGATGATAGGAGGTTATTAATTTGAAAATGCTGTGATTACTTGTCAGTCTTAAAAGTCTTTCATAAGACTGAAATACAGCTGGTTGAACTAATACTCCTACTAATGTCTTGATCTTTTGTAGCTTCAGATTTCCCCAAGTTCACTGTTGCCTGTAAAACTAAGCATTCCATCAGAAATTACAGGTGTGATTATATTATTTGATTAAACATCTGGCAAACAGGCACTTGTTTCAAACTACTTAAGAAATAGTAATAATCACAACAACAACAATAATAATACCAGCGATTATGTACTGCAGTAAGTGGAAGGGAGGTTAAAGTCTTTTGCTCAGAGGCTCACAGTACAATATGGGCACAATCACCTTTAGACTTTGTGTTTCTCAGGAGAGTACACATTTAAAAATTTGAAGCCAGTGCCCTTGGAGAACCTTTGTGTATCACTTGTGAACATTAAGCCCCTTCTATAGTGCACTGGTGGCAAGGGGAGCCTGACTGGGTCCTGCCCCAGTCTCTTGGGAATTGATGGAAGTTGTCTCCTAATGAGAAAGGCACTGAAACTCAGCACCAATGTCACAGTGGAGTCCCCACTGAGAGAATGACACCAATGGAGAAAAAAGTTCCTCTTTCGGTAAGGTACATGAATATAAAGAGGCTTATAATTGGATTTCCTTAAAGACTTGGAGAACTAACACTCTTACAACTCTTCACATTGAAAGGAGGTTCTTTTAAATTCCGTTAGTTCTCCAGCCTACATTTTTTAGAAAAGTGAGATGTACGGCTTCTGAAGAAAACCAGGGACAATGAGGGGAGCGGTATTTGCATTCGCAAGTTATTCTGTGGTGGCACGTTGTCATCCTTTGTTGAAATATCACAACTTTCAAAAGGACTCCTTTGAAGCTAAAGAATTATATTTCATCTTGTTTTCTAAAAAGTTACACTGAATACACACTTTGAAATGACAACGTGAGATCTGACTGCCCTTTAGCATTGGTCTGTCACCTAAGGTGCCTGTGTTCAAATCAAGGTCGTCGTGTTTTCTCTTGTCTGTGGATCATAATATACATCAGTCTGTATCTACACCACTGGCATCCCAACATTTGGCAGGAAAGACTACAACATATTCCATTTGGAATATGAACAAGAATGAACTAATCAGGGCATTAGATTTAAATATCAGTATCTGCATTGAATGGTTTTTCAAGATCAAAGTTAAAATCGATGCTGGGCTGTGTGCCATACAGAATTAATACTTTACGAGATTGAAATGAAGATGGTTTAGATGTCTGAAGAATGTAGTGCTGGAAGACTCCTGGGCTCACTGATCAGTAGGAGGGCACGGTCCCGAATTTTTAAGCCAAATCAGCCATGGTAGAATTATCATAGAATCATAGAATAGTTAGGGTTGGAAAAGACCTTAAGATCATCTTGTTTCAACTCACCTGCCATTAGCAGGGACACCTCACACTAAACCGTGTCACCCAAGGCTCTGTCCAACCTGGCCTTGAACACCGTCAGGGATGGAGCACTCACAACTTCCCTGAGCAACCCATTCCAGTGCCTCACCATGCTTACAGTAAAGAACTTCCTCCTTATATCCAATCTAAACTTCCCCTGTTTATATTTGAACCTGTTACCCCTTGTCCTATCACTACAGTCCCTAATGAAGAGCCCTAATGAAGAGCCTCCCTCCTTATAGGCTTAGATACTGGAAGGCTGCTATGAGGTCTCCATGCAGCCTTCTCTTCCCCAGGCTGAACGGCCCCAACTTTTTCAGCCTGTCTTCATACGGGAGGTGCTCCAGTCTCCTGATCATCCTTGTGAATTATGAACCAAGACATTCCCTCAGTCTAGAAACAATGTCTTCCTTTAGGCAAATTTAGAGCAAATAGCAACAACATTGTACAACCAAGCTTAAAATGAGCATGAAGAGTATTTCTGCATTAGGAGAGCACCCCAGCCACAGATGGGATTTCAGTTTATGGGGCCAGACTATGGACAGTCTGAATTAAAGAAATGTGCATGGCATTAACATCAGGTTCTCTGAACCACCTGTTCTCTATTGTCTGTAGGATTTTGCCCTGGCCTGCACAGGCAACTAATGCAGGCACAACCAACAAATATTGAACTTTTCAGTGAAGAAGCCCAGTGAACTGCTCTGTGTATCCTAGATTTTAACATACTCACTGACAGTCCTACTGCAATCTTACTAACACTGTGCTTTAGTTCAGATAGCTGTCATTCCGCTGAGGATTGGAGTCCAGCCCAAAGCCTGTGGCTGACTTCTCCTCCATGATGCACAAAGGAAGCCCACCTCCTGTGCTGTCATTTCCCCATTTAGCTAAAAGAACAGTACATTTTGGCAAACTTGTGAGGCTTGTTTTATTAATCTGGGAAAAATGCTGTATAGGATTTGAAAGTGAGATATATTGGGAATTTGGTTTTCTTTTTTACTTTTGGGCCAAATCCTGAACCTATTACACAGACAAAACCCCAATCTGAAGTACTTCTGAAAAGAAATAGTCACTGAGCCGTTAATTTGTTGCAATAACTTTGACAGCTCTCTGGTTATGATGACCAGGGAGTGCACTGCTTTCCAAGAACATGCCCAAGATCTGGCAGAAGTGTGCTGTTTTAGGACCGACTTGCTCTTAAAGAGGCATCAATTTTGCTCTAAGTGCTATTCCATTAAGAAGAGCTGCAACTGATGCTATGACTTTATGCTAATCTGGAGTCTGGAAGCTGAAAACATAGACTGCTCAGCAATTAGGAAACTGCACATCGATTAGGAGATCAGAATTTGGTGCCTTGCCAGTTTTCCAGGTTTCATATATGACCTTGAATAATCACAGGTCCAAATCTGTAAATGGGAACATTAACCCTAGCTGAAGTTCCTCTCACTTTGCCATGGTTCATCTGAGAAATGGCTTCTGGTCTATGCAAAGCATCTGTCTCACAGAAAGAAAGATCCATCCCACCTTTGCAAGTGCTGTTCATTTCTGCTCAGCTACTGAGGGAGCCTGGCCCAATCGGCCAAGGGCACCTTTCTCAGCCAGGTATCTGGCTGCTATTATGCTACTAGGTTTCTCTAGACTTCCTTTGCACATGAGCAGAGCATCCACACTGCAGATTTCTGCGGTTGGAAGGAGCACTGGGTGCTGAGCATTGGGTGCCAAGCATTTCTTTGCCCAAATCTCAAGGGGATATATAGCCCTTTTCTCCCAGCTGGGAATCCTTCATCTCCCTCTGTGTCAGTTCCTTATTTGTACAGCAGAGATAATGGAGCTACCCCATCCCATGGGGATTTTGCAAACAGAACTCTACGAATATAGTCCTTTGGATTAGCAGAAAGACTGTGATGATTGGGACCATATAAATACCCAGATACATCTCTCAGGAAAACAGCTGGTAAAGATATTGGGAGGGATTTAATTCCCCTCTGAGCAATTAAAATGAGAAAAGGCTATAGTTCTAACTTACAAAGTAAGTAAGAGAGAGTAAAACTGAGCTATATTGGATTTTATCCTACCTAAATGAGAAGATCTGAAGATTTTGTAATTAGTTAGCAGAATTCTCTGATACATTCAGTTGCTTTTACTATCCAGTGGTTTACAAAATAGGAGTCATCTCTGAGACCTGTAGTAATGGGTTTAAATAAACCCAGTGTCAATATGAATGGAAAAGGTTGTACCCAAACAACCACAAGCCTGGAACAGTGAGACCGTTAGCACTGTCATTTATGGAGAAATCAGTACTGAAATATCTGCAGCAGAACTTGCTGAAGATTTAAGGAGGAATTACATAGCCCACCAGTGTTCCTGGCTCTAAAGGTCACCTGTGGAAACAGACGGTTGGGAGGAACTGTTTTGAAATGTTATTGCAGTGGATATTAGAAACAAAGATGACTTTTAAAATCAGCAGAAGATACAAATAGTATGACTTGTGATCTCAGCCTGTGTTACTCCATTTCACTCTCCCAAGCTCTTCTATATGATATTGTGGTTTTAAGTCATGACCAGGTGCGTCTGTTATGCTGAGACGCCCTGCAATATCAAGGCACCTCTTTTACCCACATGGGATAGCAAACTAGGCATCTCCAGTGCCTGGGACCTCAGCTCAGTCACTGCATACATTTTCTCTTGATAGCAATCTATCTTTGCTATAATACCACTATTTTGCTGGTATGAAACAAATCTGAATTCCATCACTGTTTGTGACCTATGGAGAATTAATGGTGTGTGCCTAGTGCTCATTAAACCCTACCTGCAAGTGGTTTAGCTTGCTACTTGTGTTTGTTAGTCTTAAATTTAGTGAGAGGGTAGAAGGACAGAGTCCAAACAACACAAAGGAGTAGAGAGGACCTTTTTCAGGCACTGCGAAAGCCACAAAAGTGCCATATTCCAGAGTCCAGACAGTATGTAGGGTTGACTAATTACGTATTTGCACGATACTTGACACTGCACAGATGTACTGTATCTTTCTTGTTACCCAGCCAATGGCCCTTATGTTATTCCAAGCCTTTTACAGTATTTCAGCTACACGTACTTCTAACTCCTCTACAGAAATACAGCTCTTTCCACCAAAATTGCACATTTCTTGATAAATGCTATTTAGCACACATTTTCCTGCTAATAATTACTTTACAGGCCCATCATTGAACATATTACTTTTTCTTGTGTACCTCCACTTGTTTCATCTCTATCACATCAAATGTAACCTTCTTTGCTGGGTATTTAAGGTTTTTCTTATTTATTCCTTCCTGTGCATTAGACATTCTCTCTATACTTTATTTTGCTCTTCTGATCATTCATTCTTCAAAAATATCAGAAAAAAGCCCCCTTAACCTTAATCTGCAGTTTCTTCTTGTCATTGTTTTCTTCATTTGTGACTTGGTAACAAAAATAAAGGTTGCAGTGGAAGTTCACCTGAGAGATGAGTCTTTTCTAGTTGCTATAGGAGTTCCTTCCAGAAAGCCTGATAGTAAAGTGAACTGAACATAAGGTGGAAAGAGACAAACATAGCTACGTGTGGCAGGCATCTGCAGAGAGACTGGAGAGGACTGCATGCTGAGGCTCAGTGCAAGGGTATGTCAGTATCCTCAGTTTCCAACCAGCAGTGGTTTTCCTCATATCGCAATAAACTCTTGTCAGTAAGGATCAAGTGAGCCCTAAGTTCATGACTCAATACTACCAGCTCACAGACCGGTATATATATTACTGCCTGAAATTGAAATTACGAATATACTTTTTAATAATCACACTATTCTTTGAAATATCTTTTTGTTAACCTTATGACCCAATGGCAATTTAGATGGTCTTAATACTATTTGTATAGTCAAAGAATGAAGTCCACCTCACTGACTTTGGGGTGCTAGATTTTACCTAAATATCAGTATTCAAAGTGGCCTCTGAGCATCTACTCCACTGGTGCCTACAGCACTGCGAAGTCCCGTGTCTCTCAGCAATCCTATGAGACACAGTTTTTCACAATGCCTTCATGGACACTCTTTGAGAAATCAGCCTGTCCTTGAAGTAAAAAAACATTTCCTATTTAAAAATATATATATAAAAATGTATGGGTTTATGTTTTGAGGAAGTGAAAAACATTAAGAGGAGCACAGCTGGGAAAATCCTATTGGAGAGAATACTCAGCCTTCACTATAATTACAGTCCTGGTACAGCTGGCTGCATGTTGCATGAGGATCTGAAAAGATACTATGATGTTAGATGTGGGAAGCAGGTTTAGTAACTTCAGCTCTTTCATTGTTGAAAATGCTGTCTGAGTGCATTTTATCTGTTTACTTCTAAAATCTCTTTTCACTCAAGCAGGGTGCACATTTTCTTCCATTAACAAACAGGAACTTCCCATAAATCCATTGTATTTAAAAGCAGAACAGGTGTGAGGATTTATTCACCCATTTCAGTGGTGTCACCCACTGCACAAGCTGACACAAATAGTTACACAAATACCAGCTGACATTTTACATAAATAGGGCCATCACTGGCATGACAAGTTTTCTTGGGTTCTGAAATAAGACAAATCATGTTTCCGAAGACACCCTGTTCTGCAGCGACCATTCCCTGAGAGATTTTGCCATGTATGAAGTGTGATTCTCTAGGAAAATGCTGTGGAAGCAGAGGTCCCAAGAGCAGGGTGCGCAATTAAGATCAACGCATTTATCCCAGGCTTTGACACCCTGTTATTTCTCTGCATGTGATGACTGTTGCAGCTGCAGGAGGTGTTCATAGGAGATCACTCCTCTAGGGATGGTGTGGCCCAGGAGCTGCACTTAGTCAGGAGTGTGGACAATGTTTTGTGAGGGAGAGGTTTAACATGGGCTGGTGCAGGGGGGGTGCTGAGGAATCTTCTGTGCCCAAAGGAGGGCTGGATGCAGCCCTGATGAGGGGAGAACAGATGCTCTGGACAGTCAGTGACCCCACTGTTTGAAACCACAGTGGTTTGTTAATGGACGATTGCTCTGGCAGGGCTCCTGCTATGGGGAACCCACAGCCACGCAATCCTATAAGGGTGAGCATGCCTTGTGCCCGAGCCACTAGCAGAGAATAGTTGCAGCTGTCGCTCTCCTTCTGGGGAACCCTTGGCACATGTCCTGTTTCCTCCAGCCTCCTGATGAAGTGACAGAGACCAAAACCTGATTTAAAGCTTGCCTTAATAGACCAGGGTTTGATCTGGGCTCGCATGCTGCACTGCTCATCGCATCTGACAGTCCAGATTTGCACCTCCAGGACAAGAAGAGCCACATTCTGCAACCACTCTCATTATTTTGATCCAGTTAATAATGTCTGTCTCTGTATGACAGCCCTTTTTTTTTTTTTTTTTTT
>NDXB01020326.1:76393-135364 GCA_002631895.1 Agapornis roseicollis | reverse complement strand
TTATTTGATTTCTTTTTTTTTTTTTTTTTTTTTTTTTTTTTTTTTTTTTTTTTTTTTTTTTTTTTTTTTTTTTTTTTTTTTTTTTTTTTTTTTTTGCATAGAAAAGTTAGGAAACACTTTGAGCAACATGATTTTCCCAGATATTATATTCATTACTTTCTTGTCAATGTAATAGGCAGATTCTCCCGTGATACGACAGGAGCATTAACAGAGATTACAGCTGAACAATCTCTTTTTACGAGAACAGGCCCTTTATCACAGTCTCCTACCCCCTTCTGTGACAGTCTGTAGTTCTGAAATCTTAAGGAACTATATTAAATACCACTGTTGTGATTTCTTTTCACTGTGCATTCAGTTTCCTCTTCCTTATTCTGAAGAAAGAAGCCTCAATTCTGATATAGGATCTGCCTAACATGAACAGCAAAGCATCTGGGAGAGCCTTTCACAGGTTTTTCTCTGTATTCTTCCACTTTCCTTCTCCTCCTGCTTCAGATTCTTCAGGTGCTTTCCCACTTGCTATCAAATAAACAAACCTTGTGATACTTACTTAAAATATAAAACTCTCTACCAAGCCCTTTCAAACAAGGGACTTCAGGCTAAATAAAAGTATTTAATATGCTACAACAGTCCTTAACTAGACTCAGAGTTGATTGCATGTATCTAAAGAAAAAAACTGGTTTTCAACCTATATATATTTAAGACAACACCAAACTGCATTCTAAAATGAGATAAAAGGTTGAGGTTTTCATGTTAAAAGAAATCTTTGGGGGCATTGGTTGAATATGTGAATATGCATACTATTGTATTAAAAAAGGTGTTGCCGCACATACAGCATGCCCGAAAGCATTATACAAAACAAAAGTCAGGCAGGTGCCACCTATAATTACTTGTTATTTTAAATCTTTGGAAATACCCATGTATTTAAATTTTTACTCTGTTATCTTGCCTTGTAAATAGGTCTGCTTAAAACACAAAGACAGGACTGAAAGTGTCTGAAAAAAGGAAACTTCCCTCATTTCCATTTCTCCCAATTTCCACTCACATTTTAAAGTCAACACCTTCCTTTACTTCAGATCCCAAAGTTGGAGGCACCAAATTTTCCACACTCTTGATTCATTTTCATCTGTTTTAAGAAGAAGAAAAAAAATATTCCATGCTGTTGGTGGAGAGGTACAGAGTGGATATTATCTAAACTTCCAGTGAATCACAGCTGACAGTGTTGCTATTTCTAGGCCAGAGAATCACTCTTTGAACAAAATGCAATCGCTGTGTCTTTTCAACCTGCGCTTCAGCAGAGTGAAACAGCAGGATTCCCGTGCTGTATAATAACTGTCAGAAACAATTTCTGCTCTGTAAGTGAGGTGAAGCAAAATGTCAAAATATTTGAATACATTTCATTGAGGATATCTTCTTTTAAATTAGTGAAGGCTAGAGGAAGAGAATCTTATTCTCTTGCATAATAAATACACACAGAACAGTGGGGCTAAGTGAATTCTAATAAAGCTGGGTCCTTACTCGTTAATGTGTTAGAGAACAACAACAATAAAACACAATAATTATTAGTTAAAGAAATGCCAGCATTGGCCTTTTACCAACACTCCTGAACATATAAATTGCGATAAATTTAGACTGTCTGAAGGCTCCGTGTTAATTACCATATTTTATAGAATGCCTTGGGTAGAGGGAAGCAATCACAGCAACCGAGAAAGATCCCAGCCCCAGTGTATATATCTTGTTATTAGTACAACTGTGTTCCCTGGAAATCATTAGTCAACCTATGCTATCTTTGCTCAAACAGAGAAGAAGGGTGAGGAAGGTTTGCTAATGACACCTCATAGTTATAAAGGGTTTTTCATCCCTGTGGATCAAAAAGCACTTTAAGAAAGAAAATGCTTGAGATTTTGCAAACGCCTAAGCTTGAGATACTTTCAGCAATATTATCTTGATTTTGCAAACAATTCCTTTGTCCTTGCGCTTAGTGTTTACAAACACAGGCTGGAGAAGCCTGCATGGGTTAATAAGCCTTGTGCCCAATGATAAGCAGCCATGCAACAGATTCACGTCCAAGAGGATGGGTGAACAGAACATCTAAATCATGTGTCCCAAGAGCTGACAGTCACAAAACCCATTTCAGACAATTTAACACCAGATTCAAGAAAGTTGCAAAGTGCTACAAGAGGAGAGCATGTGAAACATAGTAGTGAAAGGCACAGCCTGTTCCTGGCATACTGTAATAGTGAGGGGATTATATGGAGGCATCTCAGCAACTCTAAGACGTCAGTCACCCTTACATGCCACAGAGAAGTTGGGTCCCTGTTTTCCTAGAGTCCCTGCCAATCTGATATGGTGCCCCAAAGCACTAGGATCATGGATGCATTCAGCACAGTGTTTCATCCATAGCTATAGCCAGTTCAAGACAATTCAAAGTAAAGTAGAAAAAAGCCTGCCAGAAGCCAAACTGTATGCTGAGGAAAGGAAAAAGTATCCCCAGCCCCTGCAGGTCACCTGTGGAAACTGAAACACCACACTAACGTTAAGTAAGGGAAAGGCCAGTGAAATATGCATTTGTACAGGTACAGTCCTAGCAAGGGGAATATGAATGCCCAGTTTCCTGAATGAGTGTTCTTACTGACTGTATTGAAATGCTGAAGTGGTTCCATCGTTAAGCTGGTGAGCAGAAATAATGAGCACAATTTATAATGAGATGGGCACATGTATACACACACACACATGCAAAGGTAGAAGTTCTCTGTGTCAGTGAAAATAAGACTGGCCCTGAATTGATTTAGGATTCATTAGTTCACAGAGCTCATCATGTCATATTATGAGATGAAAGTTCAGCCCTACTTATTGTTCTACCGACATAACCTGTTAAAGCGCTTTTTTTCAGTTGATGCTAAACTGTTCTCATTTGATAAAGCCCTTCTATAATAATTTGTGCATCTAATACAAATGGTCTGTTATCTAAAACATTGACCTGTCCATAAAATCCCTCCCTACCTGGCTTTTTATCTTATCTTTTGCCAATTCAGGACCCCTGGAAAAATCTCTCAGGAGGTGATTAGATCCTGCTAAAGAATGGGTTAATACAAATTACCAAATTTTTTGCAATGGAAACCACAAATTTTTTTGGTAAAAAAGTACACATTTATAGAAAAATGAAAAATAACTAGATGGTGTAGTGTTCTGCTGAAACTCACATCAGTCACTAGCCTTGTTTTGAAATACTGATCAAATTGGTTGTATTTCCAATCTGTAATACTGAAGAAGATTTAATCTAGTAAATATCTATCTAGATACCCAGCTATTGGAAGGCATTTTGACAGCAGTCCAGTGCATAATGACAGATTACTGAACATTGTCTGTGCTGAATGCACCCCCAGTTACACCAGTTCTACCAAAAAGCATTACAGCTAATATGGAGGGTTGCATCTGTCCAATACATTTCCTCTGTAGACAAAAAGAGAATTGTGATTACACTCATTGTGATTACACTTTTAAGATGTGATTTTATTTTGAAGGCAAGCAATAGCAAATAAATATTGTTGTTTTCTTCCAGATAAGAACTTCCTCATTTGTGAGGATTCTGCTTGTTGATGTGATTGCTGAGCTGTATTATTTAAAATAATGTAGCTGGAGATTACAGGTTTCTTTGGTAATACTGGGATAAAATTACAAACCATTTCGGCAGTGTTCAGAGGAAGATAATGGCAACCCTTGGTAAATGTACAGCAGTCTGCCAAAATTGCTGAAAAGAAAGAGGAAATTTCATCTAATCCACATAAATTGAGTGTGGGGAATATCAGGCTCTCTGGAAATGCTTGTTTTAGTTCTGGTGTGTAGCAGGTAGCTATCCAAGATGAAATGTTTGTATCTCAGATCATCTACCCATAGTGAATGCAGGATTGGTCTCAATTTTATGTTTGCAAGTATTTTGTGTAAGTTAAAAACCATAATTGCCTTGTTTTCCTTATTGTTTCTACTCACCATTCAGCCTAATCTCTCTCTTCTTCTTGTGTTTTCTCACCCTGGCAACCAAGGGTTTGTCACTAATATAGTTTAATACCTCCTTCATTACCCATTTTTAATTCTCTTCTCCATCCATTGAAACTGGCCAATTAAAACCTCTTCTCTATATAATATCCCTTGCTACAGAATTCTTGGTAATGGTTCTTTTACCTGCTTACAATCTATGCACCCTATAGCTGTGCATGCACCCCATGTATATGTGCCCCACTCACATGCAGGATGAAAACAATTTTAAAAACTTTAATTTTCAATTAATTAATGCATTTTTTTTATTTGAAGATTACACAGTGTTAGCAGGTCTCCTGTTCCTTTCCTTTCCAGTCAATAGCAATGAACAAATCTAAATAAAAAGTATGGTTTTCAGTTAATTTTTTAGGTAGTTTCAGACATACATAAGCAAGAGTAAAACTTTGCTTTGGGAGGAACAAATATGACATGTATTCAAATGGCTTAAATTCATTTAATAGTATATTTTTCATGTAAAAAAGAACATGCTGCTTGGTAAGCATTAGGCAGCACACCATTTTCAGTTCAGGTGTCAGTATTTTTTGCTGTTACTGTGGCAATAGGAAGTGCTACCATAAGGCTTCCAAAAGCTTGAAGTATTTTGGATTTTACTGTTTTAAAACTGTCAATGGGATTCTGCTTGTCTTTTCTAGAAAATGCTCTACCAAAGAGGAAATCGACTCTATAACTGTTTGGAAAGGTAAATATTTTGACAGAGCCATAACTGCTTATAAGAAAAAAGTATTACAGGCTTGAAAGTGAGAGTACAATATACAGTGGAATAAAAATGATTTTGAACAAATATATAAAGGAAAAGATACTGTAGGACTGCCACTGCCTTTCATGTAGGCTCCCAGTATCTCATAATGACCTAGTCCCTCTCAGAAGGCAAAGCAAGAGCTGATGAGTATAATTGACCCTATCACAATACAAATTTCCTGACTGATGTGATGTAGGTTTGGATCGAATCTGTTGAAGCAGGATAGCAGGTTTGGATCAATGCTCTTTCATATTACTGTAACAGTTAAGCATCAAAATTCCTGTAAATATTTCTTGTGCAGTTGCCAGTAGTTATCCATGCAAACCACAAACAAATAACTTTAAAATAATTTAAATCATGAAATCAGGCACCTTCTCTATGTTTCTCAGTTATCCAATCTTTATCCTTTATTCTTTCCTACTACTGTCCATGTTTCTTCGTCATCTTTCCTTCAATATTTGTCTAAACACATTTGTTTTTGAAAGGGAGCTGTTCCTCAGGTCTGTGGTCTCCATAGGCCTTTCATTTAAGAATCAAATGGAGTGCAATGCATGGAAATGGGACTGTAGCTCCTGGATCTATAAACTAATTGGGAAACACATCACGTTGCTTCTTGGAAGAAGACTGGGATGAATAACAACGAGTGATGCCTTTGCTTGGGGAAGATACTATTTTGTTTGCCTGGGACAACAAAATCTTAAGGTGGGTTGTGCATGGGAACACATGCATGTGAAGGGCTATGACTGCACTAGCCTGAGAATGATCATGGTGAGAACCTTCAGAGGACAGTAAACATATGCCACAGGTTGTATCAGTTCCCCAGTAGACCCTTTCCTTTTTAAAAGTACTTCCTCCTGGAAGTATCCCATGCATTCATGCATTTGCTTTGTAGGTCAGCTGAACTAACCACAACACACTACTTTCTCATTTCCACAAAGAAACATGGGGCTTTTCTGTTTTACTTAAGCCTTTCAAATAATCAGAATACTGTAGTGATTTGTAGTATGCCCATTGAAATCAAAACCGCTTTGGAGATAGATTAAGCACATAATTGTTTTGGTTAGTGATAGGATTCTCAACCACTTGTTTACTATATTCCAGGATATGCAATCACCTAAAGACTACCAGAAAGGGCAAAAAGCAATAACCAGCTTTCAGAAAAGTCCTAGATTCAAAATTTGGTTTGTCATGGGAATGTTGTATTTCTAGTGAGCCATATTGGTCATATATGTCATGTATCCAGTGAGTTAACTGTTATATTTCCAGGGACTGTGTTCTCTTACAGAAAACCTGGGTCTTGTCCTGACTCTCCAAAAGCATTAGCAAATGCTTTCCAAGACTTCAGCCTTTAGAGGAACTCAAAGTTGAACCAGGTACGAGTGTGATTCTTTTCACTTCTGTAAGTTTTAACACATTGAGATGCAAAACACAGAGAAGACAAACAAATTCCTGTTTCTAGATGGAGGATTTTCTCTGTCTGACACAGATACACAAAGAATCCCAATCTCCAAAAATCTGTAAACTGCACAAAGACCTGTTTCCCTAATAGCAACACATTCAACTTGGGGAAAAAAAGATGTTGCTAATGAAAAATTATCCATAATACAGGTATTCGGAAAAGCAGAAAAAATAGGAAGAAGTGGTAACTAAACAGAACTATCAGGAGTGGTGAAAGACAAATTAGCTATGAAATTGAGAGTAAAAATGTCTATAGAATCTGAAGCTGAATATACAGTAGAGCAGCACCTGAACTAAAAAGTCTCAGACCCTTTCAGAAGGATTTTGTTACAGACATAATTCAGGAAAGAAGGAATTCATTTAAGGCACTTCTTTAATCATCAGATTCTGTCTTACAGGGAAAACGAGTCCTACAAAAATAATTAGGGGCACAGAGTGAATTCATTTACAAGGGGAAAGATAACTAGTTATCTTCTGTAGGTGATGATTAAGAGTGGGAAAGGGATGCATAATAAGAATTTACAAATATTAGAGGCATAAATAGCAAAACAAAAAGCAGATTATGAATATGCAGTGAAGTATTTTTAAATCCAAGGACCAATGTTTGGGCTGTAGGTGACTTATTTACCAAGGCAAAAGCTACATGATATAAAGCCTTTTTCTAGGTAGGTTACCTATTCAAATCTGTCCCTGGCATGACACAAGTTTATAATCTAAAGACTACTTAAGATTCTAAATAAATTTACTCCTGTTTCAGCTGAAAGCGTCTTCATTACAAAGGCTGAAGCTGGGGCAGGCACTGCTGCTTGTTGCCTCCACAGAGAGAATGGCAAATGGTGCATGCAGCCCCTTACCTGGGCTGCAAAAGTGGGGTTTATTGGGGTGGGAAGTGGAGGGGACCTTGTGCCATCCCTATGTACTTGCACTTTTCTTTGTCCCATGGGAGTGTTGGGATCTTATTTTTGATACACTGGGCAGGTAACTAGTGAAACAGAACGTGATTTTATGGACCCTTTTGTGCAAAAAATTGCACCCGTATTAAAGCCAATGGGAAAGGGTTTGCAGGAACAGATTTTTACTTATTTCACTGACATACAGAGTTATGGATATGAAATTTCAGATGGAAAAATGTGTTATGATCCTCTCTGATACAACTCTAAGCATAACAGAAGTTCTGTGTTCCCCACTGACACCCAGACCAGCACTGGGCTTTATCAGTAGTGTCTCTGCTTAAAGTCTAATCCCTCTGTTGCACTGGCCAAAGCCAGCATGACAAAGAAGCACCACAAGCCAGTACCATCTCACTCACCTTGATAACCATGAGACAAAACCCCTCCAAGTCTCCAAAACATTAACCTGTTTTGTTGTGTAATCTCAACTGAATTGCATATATAGGCATATACACACATACTGTGTGACCTATCGGGACATCCAAAAGAAAGGCTAAAAAAATAACAAAACAGTAACAAACAGTGGTAGCAGGTAGACCGGATGCTTCTAGGAACATGCGTAAGTGAATTAACATGTTCTTTAAAGCAGGCTGGTAAACACCTTTCTTAGAAAGGCTTATTTAGAAGAGGAAACAAATAAGTCATTTGTTATATCTCAGAGAGGTCTGTAGCATTTCTTTCCATTGCACCAGAACACACATTGCATTAGGGCTCTTTCAAGTATGTATTGTTTCACTGTGAAAGGTTACTGAAACTTAGAGTTTCAGAGAAAAAGGATTTGATAAAAATTAAATACATTCCAAGTAGGAATAAGCTTTTCTCCTCCGAGAAATATAGTAGTATATTTAATTTCCCAGTTCTCAGGTTCTTTTCCAGACTGAAACATGTGTACTCCTTTTAAGCAGAAGTCTCCTTTTGTTTGGGTTTTACTGTCTTTAATCAAGCAAATCCACCTCCTGCATCAATTAAGATCTGAAGAATTAGCACTTAGTGTCATAAAAGTATGTATTTTAATTTCATTTACAGTACATAAATTGATGACATAAAGCAGTCTGCTCCCTTCATTTTCTGCCCCTCTCCTTCTCCCTCCACCTTCTCATCTGAGTAATATGGCTCAGAGCAGGAAAGGTTAGGATTTCAATTCCTGTGTGAATGAAGACTTTTTTTTGTGTTATACAAGGTCTACTTTTTTAATGATTTTAAAAATCAGAATAAATTTTTTTTTTTCAAGCCTCCTCCTTTATCATAGCTTTTTTTCTCAGAGTAAAATGCGATCTAGCCATGTTTGAATTATCTTCATTATTGATAACAAAAGGTTTTTAAAGGGAAGATGGAAGAATACAGGGTTACTTGACTGCTACTGGTGCTCTAAGCACAGATTTTATGGAGTTTCCCCTAAAATGTCAGAGATGTTTTGTTTTCTTTTGTTTTTAATATATCCACAAACAACAGAGTTCAGGGAATGGGTAAGACCTCTGTCTTACCTGTAAGTGTCTGCGTCTGCTGGCCAAATGTTTGAAATGAAACTGCTCCATACCTGTTTTTCTCATCAGTCATTACAGTTTAGACACTCTCTTTGCTGCCACATGCACTCCTAATGTCTATCTTACTAGTCGGTTTTTGTTTGCAAAGGTGGCAGTGAAGATGCTTAGGTGGTATAAAATAACATACCCATCCTGACTTGAAAAGAAGCTGCTTTACACCAGCTGAAGATTTACGGAAGAACAGATTCTTTGCTGGTTTGGGGGAGGCTGATAACAACCAGAAAAAGAAATGTCATTAGTCATTTTGCTCTCCATTTTATCAGCATAATAATGCTTGTACTGTTCAAGGCTTCTCTTCCAGTCCTTTGCTGTCAATACATTTCAAACCCAGCATCTAGCAGTACAAGCCAATTAAATCCCAAATTCACTTGTCAGAGCATTCCCTCTATGTGACTGCCATATTCTGGAGCCAAGTTCTTCGGTTTCTTGGGTTTAGTCCAAGAGGAAACATTAACAATAAATAACTATGAAGATCTGTATGCTGGGAATTAAAACAATACCTATTAAAGGCACTCCATGAAAATGATCTTGAAATGCATGATGTGAAAATTAAATAAAACCTGAGAGAATATCAAAGTTAAAAAAAAAAATAAATAAATAAATGGAATGACTGCTGAGAAAAACTGAAGATGAGGTGCCCAGTGTTTTAAAACTGTTCAGATTTTTGGCAACTTGCACAGTAAGTAAATGCTTTAAATCAGAAAAATTCCAAACAACTTTCAATTCCCTTTAAGCATATTTTGGACTCAGTTCTCAGTGTGGACAAATGTCATGGAAGAGAAGAAATCTGGCTCAAAGCTACGGAGTATGAGTATTGAAAAAAGCTTAAATGTGCACAATATGTGACTACTATATTTTTAACAACATTTCAAGGTTGGATACATAATTCATGGCATTTTGGATATCTTGAGAGAAAGTACAGTGTTGTACAACGTCTGGATCGGCATCTCTTGGCTTGCGAATGGACACATACCTCTGAAACTTTTTCAGTTCCCTTAAAACTATTCTGAATGTAAAATATAAAATGCTATGATCCAAAGCCCACCAAAAAAAAAAAAAATGTAGATTTTCCTTATTCCAAAATGTGCTCTGAATCTGCCTGCATTGTGCTAGGGAAGGGATTAATTCCTCATGTGGAATGGGCTATTTAGAAATATAAGGCAACAAAGCAGCATGCATTTCAGAAATTTCTTCTTTCACAAAGAAGCTATCACCTTGAAGAAGGGACCACACTCTTTTGGAGGGTTTATTTATTGTTGTTGTTGAGCTTTTCATCACAGCAGCAGTCTTAATAAAAGACACCATGGCAGACACCATGATTGATGGGCATCTTTGGTTTAGGCATCACACTGAGCCCTGTTTCTAAGGTGAGGTTTGGACAACCATGCCCTAATGTCATTGATGGCACTCATGCTGCCTTTGCATGTGGCTCATGTGGAGTTCACAGTGCTTGTACTTCTGTCTGAGACTCCCTCTTGAAGCACCTAAAAAGAAATAAACCTCTTGAAGCACCTAAAGAGAGACAAACCTCAGTTCCAGTAAACTCCTGTTTTGTTTCATTTTGATTTGTTTTTTTTTCTCCCTTGGGTACTTTGAACCTGTTCATTTCTTGCTGTTGGAAATGAAAAGAGAGTTGTACAATTGTATACAGCTCCCAGTTGCTGCCATGCAGGTGTCAACCTGAGCTAAAACACGAGGCTCAGGCAGCCAACAATCACCCCAAAGCCAACCGAAAGCAGAGCGCCATGAGAACACTTGAGCTGCAATCCCTTTCATCTGTGCTGAAAGGCTTTTGGCTCAGTGTCAGCCAGTGTCTGCTGGTCTCACCAGTGCCAGGTGGGTCTGCTGCCTTGCCAGGGGTGGCTGCCTTGCAGGGACTCTTCACCCCTCTCCAGCCTAGCCTCCGAAAGCACAGTGTCCTTGCAGCTGGGGCACCCACTGCCCTCCTCCCCACAGGGGCCATTGGGTTGCTCTTCATCACGATCCGCTTGACAGTTGTCTCTCTACTGAAGATACTCAGGGAGGCCCTTCAGTGCAACACCAGGCCATGGGATGAAAGCCATACGGTAAATAATAGCTGTTATTCTCAGTCCTCTATACACCGAGTTTAAGGCATAAAAAGGAAAAGAAGAAAAGGAGAATGAGTGCTGTACTGCATGCTTAAGACTTAAAAAAAATGATGCTAGAAATGAAAATAAGTAGGCTATGTCCTCACCCTTAGGAATGAAATATTCCTTTAATAACTTCTTTCCTCAGCTACTCTTACAGCAGTTTCAGACTCTGGTGGTCTTGCTGATTTTCATATATTGCTAGTGGACTAAGATGAAAATAGGACCAGTCGAGTCCACACATAACCTGTTCCTTTCTTCATGTAACTCCAAAATCACATCAGAATCTTGGAGGCCTTCTGGGCCATTTGGTCCCTCCCTTCATGCTCCCTGTTCTCCCCAACAGACTGATAAACAGCTGTGCAGCATTATAAACACCTGCCTCAGAGGTTCTTTCATTCAGATCTTGGGGGCAACTGAATCCTGGGTCTACAGTTCCTCACAATATGCCTTATTTCCTTCTTATATCACACGATAAGTAGCTTCAACATTCCCTAGGGTTCAGTCTTGCACGTTGTTCCCTTGCAAAGGAGGTCACCAAGAGACAAGCTTGTCTAGGGCAAGAAGGAGATCACCCATACTGAGATGTCTTGCTTGACTGTCTTCTAAATAACCTTCTTCCATAAGTACTATTAGCACTAGGGAATGCCAAATTAAGAGCAATGTGAAATCTTTGCAAATGGCAACTAAATGATGGAGACAATAACAATGTAAATAACTTGGTAATTTAAATAGCTGGTTTATAAATAAACCAGAGTCAATATATATTCCTGCTAGTCTCTAAAGAAATTAGACCAGTAAATTCCTGTGAATCACAATAAGGAACATATTTTGTGCATTTAAAATAAATCTCAAAGCTGCATGATTAAGTACTTTTAATTATTGTAGAGTGGTACAGGCAGGAGCTTTATATATTATATCTCTCCAATCAATAACAGAAGTGCTTTGCAGGAACTGATGCCGTACTTTTGCAAGAAAATAAGTTGTACTTCAAAAGAAAAATTCGAATGCTAACCTTAATTTGTCCTTGCTAGTCATTTTATTTGACATGCATCTTAAAATTCAGTTGGTTACTTCATGAAGGATCACAGTGCTTAGGA
Organism: Agapornis roseicollis; assembly: GCA_002631895.1. Classification (NCBI taxonomy): domain Eukaryota; kingdom Metazoa; phylum Chordata; class Aves; order Psittaciformes; family Psittacidae; genus Agapornis; species Agapornis roseicollis. The sequence goes on along the minus strand of NDXB01020326.1, from coordinate 123,409 downwards.
GAATGTAGTGGACCTTAAAATGTGTAAAAGTTTGGTGGGTTTTGCATTTTAGCTGTAGCTCATAAGGAAAAGAAAAGCAAGCAGAAATGCTTGTCTTTGACTTTACAGCATCATGCATGAAAGCAGAGATAATTTCTCTAAACATTCTTTTTATTTAAAAAAATATGAAAGGGTCTCTGCAAGGTGGGCACTTGAGAATGGTATTTTATTTTAAAAGAAATGAAAAAATGCTCACAGTAGGCAAAATCCCCAAATGGAGCCTGCAGCCCATTGCATTCAGCGGGTAGCCTGGATTGTTAGCATAATAGTAAAACTCCAACAGTGACACTCGAAGCAAAACTTTATGCATTTTTAAAGACATCTAAAAAAAGCCCTGAATTTGGTTCTTGGATGCTTGTTTTCAGACATGCCACTGGAAAAATAAGCCAATATATAGTCTTAGTAACTAATGTTAGCAGCTTGGACTTAGCTTGGAGCTACTCTGTGCAGGATGAGCACTTGAGCAACACTGATCCTGTCTAAGGTCACTGCAGATCCATCTTTCAGATAACCCACTTTGCTTATGGGTGGCTTCATGCTTAAATAACCACATCTGCCCCTCTGTGGCCCCTTGCAATCATTCTTTTGCTTTGCAGTCATTCCTAAAACAAGTTTCATACTACTCCTTACCTGAGCAAGTAATGATTATGCTATTAAAAAGGAATAGCACCCTGAAAACGGTTTAGTGGTCAAATTACAGGAGCACCTTGTTAATGCTACTGCTGACTATGCTCAGGGAGCTGGTTGTACACCTGGGGCTGCTAGCAGAGTTTGACCCAGACGTGTGAGAGGGTAGCTCATCTCCAGACCTGGAGCTATAGTGCTAAACCACATTAGCTTTCCTTCTCAATGTTGCAGGGCTGTTCCTCAGGGAAGCCTACAGTTGCTTGTGGCCAGTAGCAGAGCCCACAGCCAGAAGTGCTTGCTTAGCTCCCGATACTGTTGTGAGTTTTGTTCTGGAAATGGCCACTATTGTTTATCATGTCATTTCACACCTCAGGTGTCTCTCAGGCTCCAGCTGAACTGAGGATTACCCCGAACCCAATGGAAAAGGGCATCACCTCAAGATGTCTTCAAAGACATTTGGGCACCCACTTTCTCATTTTTGTTGTGTTTAGCACATCTGGCACAGTTGTTGACCTTATAGCAGCTGACATTTCAATGGCACCTCTGCACCAAAGTATCCAGCAAACTTTGCAGACAGTGTCCAGCTGCCCCAGGGCAGCAGTTATCAGTGGCTTCTCAACAGAATTAGGCAGCATCAGCCTGCACTGAAGGAAGGCTGGGGATGGGCAGAATGAAATATGAAATTTTAGATTGACACCAGTGCTAACATTATCCTGAGAGGAAATCCTTGATAATTGCAATGATGGTAACAATTCCACAAAAAGCCTCTCTATTAGATCTCATTCCAGTGTAGCATCTTCTCAGTACTGTATTGAATAGCAAATGGCTGTGAGGAGGTGTCACCCTTCCAGCCTCTCTGTCCCTGCTCTACCCCTGCTGCCCCTTTACTCCGACAGGGTTCCACATGCCCTGGCACAGTCCTCTCTGGGATGGGAAAGGGGTTGTCCATGGAAAAAGGGTGTCCCAAATATTCAGATGCTTGCTCTGAATTTCACTCTATTGCCTGCATCTATATTAAAATGCCCTGCCCAGGTAGCACTGGACCCAGAGAGGGTGTGATTTCTTGTTGGATGGTCAGGAGCAAGGCAGCACTTTCTCCAAGAACAAGCTTGGGTTTTGGCTGTGAAAAGGAAGGACATTGATTTCAGAAGACATATAGGGACATCCACAGGAGCACCTTCCCAGCCCAGTGCATCAATCCTCACTGTCTGATAGAGACAGATACACTGCTTCCTAGCAAAAGGGAATTATTTCCTGAACAACAGTACTTGCTGCAGCTCTCTTTCTTTGCCTACACAGCCTGCCAGCCAAACTCCTCACAGAATGACTCTGTTTAGTTGACAAGAGCCACTGTGATCACAGTCCAAGGCAACACGTTTGCTGTTCACAGGAAGCCTTGGGTTAAAGCGCAATTGACCTTCAAAACCCACTAGCACAGGCAGTGCTTCACTGAAGTGAAATGCAAAGCTAATTTATGAATGGGGCCACTCATCAGCTGCATTTTAATGAATAAACGGTGTGCCCATTCATTATTTTTCCATTTTCAAGTGTTAATAAACAGCCTGGTGATAATTAACTGAAATTCTACCTTTATAGAAAAGTGGCACTTCATAAATATCAAATTGCGCTATTATCGTACATATCTGCTGGGTTCCCATGAATATATAAATTCAGCAATTACCTCTGGAACTATTTGCTAAGACATAAAAGCAGGTTAGTGAAGAAGAGGAAAGTCATCCAGCAATTAATATTTGAGAAACAAACAGAACGTCCTCCTGATTCAAAAATTCAATGACAGTAAACAGGACAATGCAATCAGGAAGGAAAGCCCTGCCCTAATCAGCAAAGGTGATTTTTCACATAACTCGAGACGTGGCTGAGCGAGTGGTGGTGAAACCTGCCTGCAATCAGCAGAGTGATGCTTTAAGGCACTGAGCACTCGAAATTCCTGCCCAAGGAAGCAAGGTCTGTAGTCTCACAGCTGTATCAGAAGGTCAGTTCTCTTTTGGAGAACAAACAGAAGTCCATGAATTTTTTGCCTTCCTTGAAAATTAACCCATAAAAAAAGAAATGAAGTGACCTTTACCAGGGCTGGGGCTTGCACATTGCTGGGAGAGGTGTGAGCTGCTTCTCTCATCTCAATGAGATGCTAATTTCCTTGGTCTCTTTCTGCAGGGAGACACCAGGTCCTACTGGAGCAGGAGGCTGTGGGAGCAGGGTACAAGTGGGAAACAGGACCCTCCTTGGCATGTGGGGCATTCCTCAGTGACCAGGAAAAAGGAAGGCGCAAATTTTCCTCTGAATTTTGATGAGGGCAGAAGAGAAAGAGCTCAGGTCCCATCAGGTTGTGGTTGCCATCCTGGTCTGCAGTGTTTTGAAAACTGAGCAAGTGTAGATGTTTGGAACAAGATTTCAGAAGGAAATCGAGAATACAGAAAGTGGTGCTGGCACGAAGACTAGTGCAGCCACCTGTGCTGTTCAGACTGTGTTGAACCCAGTATGTGTTTGGGCTGGAGCACACTGGGAGGTCTGGAGCTGGAGCTCCCCTGCAGTAGCCTGAGCTGCATTGGTGGAGACTGTGGCAGCACAGACATGGCTCAGCTGAGCCCATCATAGAATGGTGCCAGGCTAACCAGTGCGATGTGACACTGAGATGTTATGCCCAGGTCCTTGGTTCAGTATCTCCATTGCTGAGTGGTGGTGGGCAACACCTGCAAAACTTGTGACTAGTGGCTAGTTACATCAGGGCAAAGGGATGGCACAGACATTTTAACTAGAGGGTTAGCACTAGTATTTAATGTGCTGCTTGTTCACATTGCAAAGAAGTGCCATGCCCTCCATGGGGACAATGTTTGGTAAAGGAGCAAGGGAGGAGGAACAGAGGGAAACAAGGGATGAGGAGTAGCAGAGACAGGGAAAGGAGGAAGAGGGATTTCTGTTTTTTCAGACATGCTGAATGGCAAGTTTCAAACACAAATCCTGACTCTGGGTCTCAGGGCAGTGAGCAGAGGGACTCCCTCCTGCTTCCTACTTAGATGCACAAACTAGATGTTATGGTCAGACATCTCCTACTGAGCACTCATGTGCAGCAGTTTTCCACCAGCCTGGGTGATGAGGAGATTATCTCACCCACAGCAGGTGACAGTGTTGATTCATGGCTCAGCCAGCCCTGGTTGCTTAGCTATGCAGCTGCTATCCCACATCTCCATACAGTTCCTGAAGCCAAGACTACTCCAGCAAGGGAATGCACTGGGTCTAGAAAGGCAACTTCCTTTGATGAGGACCTTTCAAACCTCTTTGACCTGACCTCACTGACAAAAGAGCCCTTCAAAGAAGATGAACTGTTTCATGTGGCAGCAATTTCTCATGTCAATCAAAAAGATTTTTTTCTCACAGCAACAACTCTCTATCCTTTCCCCACAAAATTATTCATTTTAATACAGCTATCCTCCTCTCTACAGTGAACACCCTTGGGTAGCATCTTCCAGCCTCTCACAGACACCCACTTCAATTTGAATGTTCATATTTTATTTTCTTTAAAAAGGGGGGAAGAGAGAATGAACTGAGCTTTCTTTACTTAAGGGTCTTCTTTTGCATTTTTAAAACACATATTTTCTGAAGAGCAAGTTTCTGCATAAGATCTGGTGGTCTTCTGAATATCTTTTAAGAAGGAGATGGTCAACTTCCTTTTTTTCCTTTTTTAAATGATAGAATGTTTGACCTGTTGGCCTCCAACTTTTAACTCAGTTTCTGCCTTAAAATATTGCTGCAACAGTATTTGAACTTCTATGACTTTGGGAGATACAAGTCAAACAAATATTTCTGATGTTGAAGTAACCATTAAACTTCAATGTGGATCCATAAATCTGAACCATGTTTTAGCCAGGAAGGAAATAATATGGAAATAATAATCTTGAACCATATTTTAGCCAGGAAGGAAATAATATGGATGCACAACTGAGAAGAAGCCATAAAAGCTGCTTTAAATGGCCTACAATAGATTTTCAGCACATAAAATTGTCCTGTGTTGAAAGCTCATTCTCTCACATTCTTTCCAGGCTCAGAGGGAGCCTCAACCTCCTCTGTGACTCTGGTAATCTGTACATCTTTGGGAAGGAGAGGTTTCCTTCCCAATGATATAAAGCATCTGTCCTGATCCTTGAGCAGGAAATACAAAAGAAATGCTCTAGTGCATTAGTTCAGAAGAAAAGCCTTTATCTGTTTAGAGGTTTGGAACATCTCAAGAGCTTCAGCAGGGATGGATGGATGGTCAGGGAGTCAATGAGGCGGTCAATGAGGTGGTCAAACACGCATGCATGATTTAGTCATGTTGTCATTCCTTGCAGTTCCACGTTCAACCATATGGCCATCATTACCTGAAACGTGCTATATGCGTATATGGCGGGCACATTTGTAAACAGAAGGATATGTAATGCCTCCAGTTAGGACTAACTGCCATTTCCATCTTTTCACCTGCTTCTAATTTCTTTACCTTCTCTTTTGTAACTGTCAGTGTGTTCTCAATTCTGTAATTATTTATTTATCCATTTATTTGGAAAATTAGTTAAGATATTTTTTTATTTAAGAAAACACAGCACTTTTTAAAATGAGGCCAAACTTCTCCAGGCAAACAGAAACTGAACATTTTTGAGAAAGAGGATGTGTAGAGGAGAAAAATGTGCTTCCTAACAGCTGGTGGAAATTAGCTGGGATTCGAAAAAAATTGTACTTTATTTCTTTAAATACCCGTTGTTTGGTTTTGGGCTTTTTTTTTTTTTTGCATGCTCTCAGCATTTAATAATGTGCTGTGATCACAGCCTAGCAGTTCTGTGGGAATGCCTAGTGTAGGAGTATATAAATCACACCCTGCTTTTTGCAGTGGTTACTGGAGTTGTATGGAAAGCTTTCCACTGAGCTGCCAGAGAGATGCTTGTCAGTGCCCGTGTCCAAGTTTTGTCCATACAACTCTGGATATTAATTCACATAACCCAGGGAAATTTACATTACATGCATAAAATTTGATCTCAGGTGGTACCTCCTGAAGAGTCCCAGGTGCCCTGGTGTTAACAGATCTAGGTACACATCAGAATAGGTCTATTCTTGTCTTTTTTAAGAAATACAAAAAGAGATCCATAAGAATTCCCTTAGAAGATTATTAACATAGTAAAATTAAAGGTTCAAAGGCAGGGAAAAAGGGTAAAAGTGGCAGCTGAACTTTAATCCTGGTCTCTGAATTAGGCTTTTAATTATGCCATCAAGCAGTCCTGTGCAGAATCCCAGGTCACTGCAAATGCTGAAACCTGACGAATATTTCTTTACTGTATCTGCTGGACACCATGGGATGAAAGAGTGGTGTCCTCATGACTCCACAAGTCACAGTTAAAATGAGGAATACAGCTACAAGCCAAGGCTCAGCTTCAGCTGTACACACAGCTGCAGTTTTCGTAGAGGTCGGTGTTACTTTTACCAATGTGTGAGAGAAACTGAGGCTGAGCTTCACTTGTTAGTCTTTTTTTATGTAGTCTTTACATTATGCCAGAGCATAGCTAACATAAGTATTTTCTTAAAGGGAAGATGTGCGTTTCAAAGAGTCTGTAGCTGAGACCTTTGGTCAGAGCTCTTTTTGCAACTCTTCTTTGGAAAAGTAGATACAGGAATTCTGATTCAGTCTTCCAGCATTGCAAGGGGTAAAAAAAAAAAAGATTTAAACCTGTACTGCCTGAGATTCCACCTATGCCATCCCTCACCATTTCTTTAATCCACTGATGACTGAGGTAAACAAGTTTTACCGACTGCAGCTCTTGGATACATGAGTTTATTAGAAACTGTGAAAAGCAGCATCTGCAAAGTGAACAGGGATGCAAGGAAATGCTGTGCTGAAGATTTCCTCAGGGAGGAGCTCAGTGGCAGGAGCCTGACCCAGCAGTTGTCTGCGGAGAGATTTGGTTGCCAGCTGGCCAAGCAGGAGATGCTCATTGGCCAGCCGGTCACACCCTCATCCTTTGGGACTGGCCAGGGCACACACTGCCATTTGGGTGGCACAGGGAATGGCAGAGAAATGACAGTGCTGGGGAAGATGGAGGATGAGAAGACAAGGGGAAGATGCTGTGGGAGGGTATCGAGGCCATAGGGAACACGGTGGGGCTTTGGGATGGTTGGTGGGAAGGAGGAGGGGAATATGAATATAGGACACAGTTTCATGGTAAACTAGGCTTCGTTAATGATGCGGCTCTCAGAACTGCTTGTTTTCTAACTTGCAAAGCACTGTCAAGTGCTGCCTTTTTTTCTCTCCTAGACTTTTCTCCTCATTACTGTGTTCTTTTCTTTACTGCCATCCCATGCTGTGACTTTGATACTCTGCTGTGAGTCACAACACATCCACTGACACTTTATATTTTGAAATGCCTTCACATCAGCACTAATATAAGAATGCATTTTGGCACAATAATTGTATCCAGCTATTGACCACATAATCAATAGTGCAAAGTTGGTAGAACCTTTGCTGCTATTTAAATCAAATCATTAACCAAAGCAATAAAACCATAAATGCACAGATTTAACTGTCCTAACAGTTGCTTTTTATTAAAGGGAAGAAAGGGACTCAAGTTTGGGGTTTCTTTTCCTCTCAGCTATATAAAAGGCTGCCAAACAAGATGATTTAATCCTTTTGTTCATCTCTCAAGCAACCCCAGGACTAGGCACAGTTTACCGCAGGTGTCAGGCTGGGCTCCTGGAAAGCTGTGGGCAGCAGTGGAGGGGACTGCAGGTCATGTCACGCCTGGATTGCACGTGTTACACACCGCTGACATTTCCATGAGCTTTGTGCTGGCTCTCACAGCAAAAATCAAGTTGTCTTGATTTTTGTCTTGACACACAAAGGCTGTGTCTGTGCTGCTAAATAAAGCAAGGCTGGGGAGCAAGCTGGCTGTGCAGGCTACTTAGCTATTAGCTGTTAGCTCACACCTTGGCGTGGCCTTGATACATGCTCGCCTCTCTCCCTCAGGGAGCTGTGGGATGTGGCTGGCCCTTGTGCTCAGCTGGCACTATCAGGGATGGCACACTAGGTTTTGCTCCCTCTGCCCTGGGGGAGCCCAGGATGCTCTCTCTAACACCTCTGCCCATGCAATAGCAGCACAAAGCCTGAGCTCCTGCTAGGAAATCATCACCACTGTGGGCTTCAGACCCTCACAATTCAGCGCCAAACACAGCAGTGACAAAGTTGGAATGCCATGTTTATGTCTTAGGTCTGTAGGAGCATCCACAAGGCCCAAGAGAGAGAGCTCAGTGTCACACAGCTGATAAGCCTGTGCTTTTCTGAGCCACAGAGCCAGAGAACAGATCCTGGACCTGTCTGATTTAGCAATACAGGTACAGCTGCTCTGGCTAAAGGTGTAAACATCTCAGATGGAGAGCACTTCTGCAAGAGCACATGAACTGGTCCGAGGTGATGCACAGAACCTTCTTATTGCATTTGAAAAGGTTTATGAGCTTTGATTTTTTTTAACCTAGATTAGCCTTTCAGACATCTGAAATGAACTTAATTTTCAAACACTGTTAATGATCAGCATTATGTAAACTAAGACCTTTTATAGAGTCTTACACCAGGCATGTAGAAACTGAGGAGCCTCAACTTGTAAGTTACTCTTGAAACTCCTGGCTTGAATTTCTGGCTCACTTGCTCTCTTCCCTTCCTATATGACACATCATTATGACATGTAAGAATTTCTCACTGCTGCACTTTCTCCAAGACCCTGAGTTCTTGCTCAGTTTAGAGGCAAATTACTCCCACTAATGGTATAGGGGGTTAATCAATGTAAATTTTCAGTACCAGTGCACATGAAATGAGAAGCAGACAACCAGAGTTCCAAGGCTTGAGAAAAAAATCACACTGGCACTGGCACTCACTTCCTTGTACTTGCTGACAAACTGACAGCAAGAGAGTGCAATATTGTTTTGTCCTCTTTTGGGGGGTGAGTGTGTGTGTTGGCTATTGGCTATGATGGACATGAGCACATCCTTAGAAAAGTGTTATGCTTCTGAGAATACCTGTTTCTGTGGAGTGCTTTAGGAAGGCTGTGCTGTTTAAAGTCTGGTTAGAGGTATCTGAGGCAACAGAAGATGATCCATTACTTTGGTCCCTTTAAGTCTTCTATTTATATAAGAAAAAAAAAAACATTTCTATTTACCAAAATTGTTTCTGTTTACCAAAGCCAGCCTTGCACTGTGAGCATCGCTCCCACAGTTCAGACTTTGTGGTCTTATCCCCTCAACTGAGACCTGTGCTGATTACAGGCTTTCCTGCCACCTCCCCTCCTTTACTTACCCCTAGGGTCAGCTGAGCACAAGTCATATCACAGCCCAGGATGAAGGAAAAGAGGAGGAGAAGTGCTCAGAAGCCAGCTTCATTAGGACAGTTCATAGCTGCTTCCCAGGCAGGACAGCTCTCAAATCCCCCTCTCAGGTATCTCTTCCCCCAGGGCTGCATGAAGTTCTACAATTCATCTGGGGCTTTTATAGTCAAAAGATCAAGTCTATAACCCAGATGTTAATTTAATGTACAATATAAATGTAACATGCAAGTATAATAGAGAAGGTCGAAGTCTGGACCCTGATCTGAAACATTTTATATTTGTGCTTTTAGAGTCATAAGCAGACCATAAGCAGTCCTTCCCTACCACTTCACAGATCTTTTTAGAATCTGACTACAGCATCTGCTGGAATCGTTGTCTACGTATATGTAAGCTTTGTTTTTCATGCATATTCATGCAGTAAGTCATTTATACACAGCATAAACAATAACAGACCAAGGGCTAGATGGACCCCAACAGGACTAGGCTGAAAAAAAGATTTAGTGCTTTTACTAACAATATTTTGTTGGCAATTTGACAGCTTTGACCTAAGCCAAGTGACAGCGTTAGGTGATACACAGTATGCTGACAACTTATTACATAAAGTATCATGGTTGGCTGTCAAAAGCTTTCTTGGAATCCAGAAATATAGCTCTGGCCAATTTTTATGGCAGTGAAAATGTGTTCAGTAATTTCTACCAAGGCAGTTGTTGAGTGGGGAGGCTGAAAGACAAGACTGATGGAGAGTTATTTGATAACAACAACAAGTTGTCCACCTGCGATCGGGCAGGTTTATCCACATGGCTTTATAACATTCTTGGCAGTGACTCAGTCATTATAGCACAGTCCAGACAGTTCCCTTTTCTTTCTGTGAGAAAACATAATCCCAGCAAAATTAACACCCTACCTATTTCCCTTTAAATGTAAAAATGAATTGGGGAGGAGTAGCAGTGCATGGGAATAATGAAGCAATGTCAGACTGTGTACCTCAGAAATATAAAGCACCTCATTTTATACCTTGAAACTGTGAGGACTGAGGGCCAGTGGGTATGCTCACCCTTGCACAGCCTTGGGAAGTTTAAGGGCGTTAGCAGAGCCAATTATTGGCTCTGCTTTCTCAGTAGTAATTTGGAAATACAAAATCAGTTTTTCATATTATTTTTCTGAAGCTTTGCTTGCCATAATAGAGAGATGATTCTCTGACTATGTCATGCAGTTTTGTCATGCAGAGAAGAAGGATAAATATGACAGCAACAGTCACTTTTGGGCAGCAAAAGACCTATGTGGCTTTTCTGAGCATCCTTCCCTCTGCTCCTATTAAGGGATCAGCATATGCTCCAGTAGCTGGAAGGACATGCAGTGCTCTGAAATGGGCAGATAGCTGCACTGTAGAGTGTAAGTCTGCAGGCACATGACTCACATCTCATCAGCTCAGATATTCTAGCTCTGTCCAGATCTGGGCTGCTTTATCTTGATGTGGCTTTTGCTACAGCAGTTGCATTCCCTGAGTTACGGAAGTTCACATATACTTTTGAAAATCACACAATAGACACATGCTCTTATATATAAATCTTAATCTTGTTTTGACATACACACAGCAATTGCTCTTGTAGAAAAAGAACATTACCCTAGGGAGTTAATTTAAATTAGTGGGGAAAAAATAGGAGTATCCACTGTCCACAGATGCATCAACAGGCAGCTGGCACCCGGTTTTGGTCCCTTGGGTTTAATAACTCTGCTTCCACCTGGCTTGCAGGATGCAGGAGGGAAGCAAAGTGACACAAGCCTGAGCTGAAGAGAAGGCACTGTGGTTATTGGCAGTGGCCTTTCTTTTACATGATGCGAACCCATCTCGGTACAGCCTTATAAAATGAATGGGTATGATGAGTGAAGCAACCACAGGCAAACGTTTTTAACTGCCTGCACATGATCAGACACGCAGACCCCTTCTTCTGGCATGTCTAGCACAGTCTTAATTAAGAAAGTCAGGAGCTGGAGTTGACAATACAATATCACATTTCCCATAATGTGCGAATTGATGGTTTCCTACACTCAGCGCCGACAAAAATCTTCCCTTCCTCCAAGTTCAAAGTAACTGTTGAATATACAGATGGGTTGTATCTACACCTTTCCCCTCACAGAAAAAAAAGTGCTTTTGACAATTAAGAATTTAAACTGTATTGTGAGTGAGAACCTTGGCCGTATTAAGGAATAAGGGTTTCCTTAGAAACTGGGAAAAGTAGTTTAGGAGCAGGCGTTTATGAGGGCGAATATGTACACCATCAATTAACACCTTGTTTCTTTCACAAGTTCAGTTATATTTACAACACTGCTAGGAAGCAGTGAAAGCAGACAGTTTTGTATGTGCATCAGGGCTGTGAAAGATAGACTCTGTGCTACCAGACAAACAGGGATTCACACCATATGGCTGGTTCAGGAGTTTTGACCGATTTAGAGCAAATGCATAGTAATTTCCCACCAGGACCAGGTTATGATGAATATTAATACAGATCAGAAATGACAAACAGAGAAATGGACAGAGATTGTGCCCAGATCACACACACAGAGCTTTACAATAGGTTTTAAAGCTCTTTTCTCGGCAAAGTTAGTGGTTTGCACCTGATTTCCATGGTATTTTACTTACATTGGGTCTCCATAAAATCCCACCAAATGTTTCCAGCTCCAAGCAGCAGATCATCGACTGCAATTTGATATCCAGAGGAGTTCATAGGTTGAACATGATTAAAAAGCAGCCAAACAAGCTGAGAGCTCAACAGCTCACTATGCTGAGAAGGCTGCAGACACTGAGCTTGGCACTGACAAACGCTCCTGTCATTCCTACCTTTAGTGCTTGTTTTATCCAGAAATGGTTTTATATCAAATGTGATGCTGGAATACCAGCACATTGCACATACATATCCTGAGAGGCTGCAGTACTAATACATTACAAATAACATAGCATTTCAGCTGTCAGGCAGAAGAGTAAACTATTGTGGACCCAGCTGGCATAAAATTAACCCTGGTTTTATCTTGCTTTCACTGAAGGAGATTTATACCCCTTCTTTACAGGAAGATAATTTAGAAGATAGTTTATAATTGCCTATGAGAGTCTCCTCAATTCAATTTCTGATCAGCTTGTGCAGTGGAAATAATAAAGAATTAGGTTTGAGCCAAAACCTGAGTTCTATATTTGCTGCTAAAAATGTACATTTTGAGTTGTAGTCCTCCACCTCTCTTGTTTCAGAGATGCAGCACTGCATCCAGCTCTGCAGAAGGAGCCATTGAAAGCTCTGTTCCTCAGGTGCTGGAAGAAAGCCCTTTTGGAGATGACAGCTGAATGGGGTTGTATCCCAACAGCTGGGTGGATTCGATCTGAGTACTCACTGCCTGCAGAAACATAACGGTGTAAGTCTCTGCTGTGCTTAGGATACGTTGATCCTCTCTATGGAGAGATTCTGTTTCAGCTGAAAAACTGTAACCATAAGAGTGAAAATTTTTCATTCAATGGTTTATTTCAGGATCAGTGAGCTGAAAGAATTCAATTAAAAATTACTCAGCTGATTCTGAGGGCAGGTTAGTAGAATTACTGTTTTCCTATGTTAAAAACCGTAGTCCTATGTCCTATGGTAGTGGTAGGATAGTAGTGATAGGACAAGGAGAATGACTTGAAACTGAAAAAGGGTAGATTATGGTTATATGTAAGGAAGTTCTTCACTGTGAGGGTGGTGGGGCACTGGCACAGGTTGCCCAGTGTAGCTGTAGCTGCCTCATCCCTGATAGTGTTCAAGGCCAGGCTGCACAGGGCTTTGAGTCTAGTGGAAAGTGTCCCTGTCCATGCCAGGGGGTTTGGAGCTAGGTGGTCTGTAAGGTCCTTTCCAATCCAAACCAGTCTATGATTCTATGGAAAAAAAAAACCAACAAAAATTTATTTGAGGAACTGTCTCATGCAAATGCTCTGGATTAGTGCCTTCGAATTTGGCAGGATGAATGACTTTTCTATACAAGATTTGGTTTTTGCAGTTATCCTAAATATTCCCATGCATAGGTCTTTTAAAATCTATAATTAATACATGCTCTCTAATAGAAGAATATGTCGGATTGTTTTAAACGGAATTATTAAACATGTTGACATTGGGATTTTCTTGTGACTTCTTAATTTTCTTTTTGATTCATTCCATGTTAGGATCTTGAGTACCACTGAACTAGAGCATTCATGTGGTATGCGGCATTTTACTTCCAAAGAGAATATATCAAGCAGTGTTAAGTTATGAATTCAAAACTTCGGCAATATCTCAAGCTTAACTTCACCATGCCCACACAAATACATACCAAACTGGGGGAAGACAACCAACTACCTCAGCACCTATGTGCAGTTTAACTTCCTCTCCCTTGTTTGGCATGCTTTATTTCCTACATGTTATTGTATTTCCTAAATGTTGTTCACATTCTGGTCCAAAGGCAGTTTTTCTGATCTTCTCATGGCTTGCAAGATGCTCCCCATATATATGCTCTTCATATTCCAAACACAAACTTGATTTTTGCAGCTCAATTGGCAGCAAAAAGGAATGAAAAGACTACCACAGCCTGGAAACCATCTCTTCATCTTGAGATCCACTGCTTCATCACTACCCACCACTTCCACAGCAGAAGTCAGCCAGAGACTTGCCTCTTTTTAAAATACAAGTTTATTTCAAAATCTATTGATGTGATGGCAAAAAACCCCAATACAGCCATTTACTGCATTTACTGCAGATAACCAGGAGGAGTTCAAGTTCAGGAGTTTACAAGAAACCTCAGCTGTTGCATAACCTATTTGTTAGATTTTGATTTTCCCACCTTTGAAATAGTCTCATTCCTTGGCTGTGCAACAGGTGGACTGTTTATCCATTAACAAAAGAAGAAAACATAACAGACCTAAAATACATGCCCTCAGAACAAGTGTCTCCACCAACTATAGATGCCAAAATGACAGACTTACATTTTGCGATTACATATGGGAGAAAATAAAACAACATGACCAGGCTATCGTTTCTTTCAAGCTACTGCAAAATCGTTCCTTGAGAATAAAATGTAAAGGGCCTCCTCGTGAATGGGATGTCTGCAACTGCATCTTCTGACCCTGTGCAAACATGAGACCTCAGCTTGAGAAAAGTACAATAGGCTTAAAAATTGGAACAGCCTATCACAGCCCGGCTGAGACAGACTCTGTGAACCGCAGGACTTGCTTTTCATCAGCGAGGCCGTTGTTCACCTCCTGAACATTTCAATCAGCCTGCTGGCAGATGAGCCCCCATACAAGCCTGCATGCTCAGCCCCCCCCCCGTGGCTTCCAGCGTTGTTTGGCAGCACCACAGCAGAAGTGACACAAAGATAAATGGAAGCGCAAAAGCTATATTTATACAGCATTTCAACATACTGTATACAGGAGATTGAAGGGCTTGCTGATAGGTGACACTGCAGGTTTCAATAGGGAGCACATCTAGTAGAGCCCTTCTGCCTCATTCAGGTCATATGGCTCCCATGACTTTACTTCAGGGTGCTTGTTTTGCCTGAAAAACAGGGCTTTATTGTGAGTAAAATCCAGACAATAGTGAAGTTTGATCCCTGATCAAAAACAAAGCAGGAATGCTGCTCTCCCAGAAATGTTCTTCAGCTATTCAAAGATCATCCAAATCTAAGCAGAAAATAAATATGAAAAAGAGCATGCATAGGAAGCACAGCTCCAGCAAAAAAAGTTACTCTAAAGATATGTTGATTTTGCTTCATAAGCCAAAACCATGAAGCAAGAATAGAAATATTACATTAATTTTTCATCATTTGCCATTCAAATAACATCTCCATTTGGCATACCTTTAGACATTAGTCTTACACTTCATAGAGTGCTAATATTAAAGCTGGAAGAACATGAAACTGCAAGGAATATCTGTAACAAAACAGGTTTTCACAGCGATAGGCCTTTTTTCAAATTCACATTAGACTGACAAAACTGGAGTAAATTTACGATATTTTGAAGACTGACAATTCATTTTTATCATAGGATGACTTTTGAATTTTATGTTGAAGATTGGCATAAAGGAGGTATCAAGAGATATTACAAGATACATCTTTAATGAACAGTATTTTACTACATAGATATAAAGAAATCACCACACTTTACCACATCTCCTTTCAAGAAATCCTTTGATTCTGTTGTGAGTCACTGACAGTGAATGCAGAGCGTGAATGGAAATAAATACAGTGGTATAAAATAATAAATATTTTTTTGTGGTAAAAGGTTGTTTTAACCAGGTCATCTTGGCTGGTGAAAAGAATATTTATGGCACCAAGGAAGTCAAAATCTGGATGTTGCTGATCTATAAGGACAAGGA
The DNA here is from genome assembly GCA_002631895.1 of Agapornis roseicollis. Taxonomy (NCBI): domain Eukaryota; kingdom Metazoa; phylum Chordata; class Aves; order Psittaciformes; family Psittacidae; genus Agapornis; species Agapornis roseicollis. Next base: position 108,027 of record NDXB01020326.1, on the reverse strand, counting down.
ATAAAGAACCGTTAATGTTACCAGTATCTCAGACATTAAATACAGAAAAGGATGTGGGTCATGCATGTTGTTTGCACAAATAGTGCCTAAGCACTTTGAAGTGGTGTATGAGCTGTTCCACCACAGCTGCTGGGGTGAGATTCCGCTGCCTGGCTGTTTCCTACAGGCAGGTCTGTAGAGGCTTGGGGAACTCTGGCTGTACTTGTGGAGTATTATTATTTCTCAAAAGCCAGTTCTGCTCCTCAGAGGATACAGTCCTGATGAGCTGCCCTGAACAGGAGAGCAGCTATACCTCTCCATAGTCATCAGCCCACCATCATATACTGGGTGTTACAGCACCTTCAGCTCCTGCTAATTCCTCCCTGCCTGTGAAACACTGCCTGCCTTATTGTAATGCAAAATAATTCAGCAGAAATTAAAGTAAAATACTTGTACCAGATGAAATTTAAATAGTATAAAATTGTGATTTGTGAAGCAAAACTGCTGAATGAGTAAAAGAAAAAGAAGCATGAAAGATTTCATATCAGCTTTCCCATTCCAAAAGGCTTGCCTGTAGAATGACCCATCCAACATTCTTCAGGCTTTAATTAATTAAAAGCAAGGAGAAAGTTAGGATTTTGGCAAAGGATAAATATTCCAGACTTGAACAGAAGATGTTGCTTTAATGACCTGGACACTATCCAGAAAGTACGTAAAGGCTAGCAGGCACTTCTGACAGCTAATATATCTGATAAAAAAGAGCATTCTGGCCAATTAAAGAACTGGGGTAGAAATAATGGTTTGTCACCAAGTGTGTAACTGAGGCCAATTGGTCCAGATTAACCAATGGGTTATCCTTTGCAAGTGAATTTAAAGGTCACAATGAGCTGTCTTGGTGGGTAAAAGATAAAAATGTTAAATTAATATGGTGGCAAAAGATTTTCAAATGTGAGACATGGAGATAAAAATTAGATTTGCAAATCATGCAAAATCACCTGGAGTGGACTAAGTAAATTGCTCCTATGGCAGAAGGTCATTAAGAAAAATGTGTGAATAAAAGTATGAATTTCTATCCACTGTAGAAAGAAGAAGCTTTCTTTTAAGTATTCACAAGCAAATGTAATCCTGAAGGACTTCATTATAAACTAACAGCTGGCTGCATATACCTTTGTATTCTTGAGAGAAGTGAGGTGGGGCTCTTTTAGGGCAATCTAGTTTCCACCTTCTGCAGTAAAACAACTGGTTATATTATGATACTTGAACATAAAGAGATCATCTCTAATCCAATCCTGATCATGAAAGAGATCATCTCTAATATAGCTGTAAATGGTATCATCTCCATGTTGCAGACTATTCTGCAGACAAATCCCACTGAAGAGATTTTTTTCCAGCATGATTTTGACTACAGTCTTCCATTGCACAAACAGGTAAAGTTTGACACCAACTTTGGACAAAGAAGATGGTTACAGACTTCAGGATTCCCACAAGACCTATAGGAAGCTCTAGGATGTCCGTAATGATGAAGCTTTGGTGTCCCTGGTTTCGCTATGGCAGCCTGTGACAGAGCAGGGTCCCTAAGGTTACATTGCCTGAGTATCCCAAACTGCAGCCAGGCACCTCAGGAGAGAGACTTGAACCCAAAAGTTTGCACTCAGCGCTGGGACGTGGTATCTGGCTCTTGATGTTCTCGTTGCTCAGTCCTGCTCTTTCCCCGAAGACTGAGGTAAGCGGAGATGTGAGTGGCCACTATGGGATCAAAGGATGTTTTACACTGTTAACAACTGATTTCCCAAAAGGGCCTATGCAGACATAGCGTATCTCTCTCCAAACTTGAATCTCCCCATAGGAGCAAGGTAAGATGTCTTGCCCTCACGCCTACCTATGAACGAGGGATGTAGAGGCAGCTTCTCAGGTCTGGTTTTCACCTACCAGCACTGGGAGCTCCCATAAAAGCACCAGAGAGGTGGCTGTTGCTCACTGCAGGCCAGCCAGCCACTCCTTGTGAGCAGCTCTGCCCCAACCCTCTCCAGAAAGCCCTGTTATGCTAGCGAGAGAGCCTGTCCACCAAACACTTCTGATTTCATGTGCATCACAGCCAGCAACTGTATTTAAATGGCTGTTTGTTGCTACTTGAGAGACAACATTCCCAGAATAAGGCAATAAATATCCACAGTAGCTGTTGCTTAATCTTATAAGCACCTGCAATATGGAGGCCACACATCATCACTGCATAAAAATGTAGATGTTTGTAGCAGTCAAGTGTAGCCAGACCCATAGAGAGGTGCTCACAGCCTCCCAGCTGTCCTTGCTGCTTCCTTCCCACCTAGAGGGGATAACCCCCAGCCCTGCAACAAGGAGGGGTGCCCCTTGTTGCCTCTTTGGTCCCTCTTTCAAGCAGATGAATAGCTTTGGAAGGAGCCTGCCTGCCACCCACTCTGACCATGTCTGAGGTGCTGGGGGTGGTGCTTTCCTTGTCTTTCAGGGCTGCTGGTGAGGAGAAGAGGAGCAGTGACAGCCTGAGAGCAGAAGCAAAGAGCAGGACCATAGGGGCTGCTGCTGGCTGCCCCTTTCTTCCTGGCACAGTGCAAATATTTGGGTTTTAGACTCCTACTTTCAGCACCAGGTCCAACTGTGTGTGCAAACATGGCAGGATTTGGGTGGCTTTGAAGACACAGGAAACAGCCCCAAGAGAGCTCAAGAACTGTTAAAAACCATAGAGCTCCATTCCTGCACATAGCATTGAGATACTGGTGTCAGGCTGTGACATTTTGGGACTTCAGAAATGGGTTATTATGAGTATATAACCAGTGATCATAAACGGTATTTATTTTTCCTTATGCGAGTACCTAAAATACCCAAAGCACACATAAAGCTGCTATTTATTTCTCTGAGGAGCATTTAAAATGCTTGCTCTTCCATGGATTAGCCATGAATGAACTTAAACCACTAAACAGCTGATTCTGAGCCAAATTTTCAATGGATATTAAAAAAGACGTGCACATACCTAGGAAAGTGTGCGTTGCCACACGAGGTAAATGCATGCAAATGAAGATATCCAAGTACAATGGCCATAAAACGTTGATGAAAGGTATTTTCTTGACACTGAAGTAACCTTGTTGAATTGCAAATTTTGGCTTCATTTCCTTTTCTCTAACCAGTGCAAAAGTAAAGAAAGGATGTGATTTCCTGTAGCAGGTTTGTCTTATCTGTTAATATATAGTCCCACCTTTTACACTAGATGAATATATTTGTGTGTCCTTGGTTCGCATAATTTGGGACAAAAAAGGAGAAGAGATCTTGATTTTTAAGACAGAAGCAGCTATTTTGAGGATGAATTCTAGGAAAGTATCCTGGCATCTCTCTAAAGAGAATGTAGCAGCTAATCATGTCTAGTCAGAGCACTAGTAAATTTCTCTTCTAGTAGAAGGAATTACACAGTACTGAAACTTTTAGTACATGGCATCTTAGAGGTAGACTACCTTATAGGATTTCGTAGGAAGCAAGACAGCCAAGTAGAAGTTAGTGTGTACATGACATTCCTTAGGATGGGAACTTCAGAAATACTAAGCAGTGAATGAGATTAATTCCCATTTTTGAAAGCTTAGAAATACAAGAGCATGTGTCAGCACATGTTGACTATGGTTGTGGAATCCTGATAGCTGCTCCAGCTCAGGCTGCAATGACATTCATTTGGGTCTGCCTCTGCCTGGTGGTGTCTGTACAGCTCTGTTGGAGCTAGCGAGCTCTTCTGATACCTCCTGGTCAGGTTGGTTTCAAGGCTGTGCTCATGTGGTGCCATTTCAGGAACTGCTACACTGCACTTAGCTGCACTAAGGCCCCATTGATTCTCAGTTCAACACAAGCTTCTCAATCCCTTACTTTTGTAGAATCATTTAGGAAGCTTCTGAAACTTTTGCCTTAAGTCTTTGCTGATACCGTAAGAAAGTGATGCAGTGGATGCAAGGACCCATGTAAAATAAAAATACGTGTATTCAATATTTAAAAATATGTTCTGTTTAGAGATAGCACTGCCCATTCAAGGGCTAGGATGAGAAGCATCTCATTTTAAACCCACAGACCTGGCAAAATCTCTTTCTGAAATCACAGTATTTCTTTCAGGAGGTACAAAACATGGGCAAATAAAGCCCGGTTGAACTTCTCCTCCGCTCTTGGTAAGTAACACGTAAGACAGAAAAAAAAATCCCTACACAACCAACAAGCAAAGCCTTCCTGACTCAGCTGACTTCACTAGCTGGTGCCTTGTTTTCTCCTTTTTCCTTAGCTGTCATCGCATCCTGCCCCTGTGCACAGCTCAGTCTCATTAAAAGCAATGTGGTGAAACTAGCCACATCATTATACTCACTTAGACAGAGTCTCGTAACCAGCACTTACCGTTCATAATAACTGCCACTTAGGATTTGTGAAGCTCCTATTGGAACCTTCCTGGTGGTTTGCTGGGTGTTTTTTTGTTGTTGTTGCTTTTAATTTTGTGTGTGAGTGTGTGTCTTACTTTGAAATCTACATGTCTTCAGAACAACTAAAATTCACAAGAACAAACTAATTAATGGATTCCAGTTTTGACAGTTACAAGAAGACAGATGAGAAAGTAACATGCTTCTGGCAGCGTGTTATCAATTGGGAGGCACCAGTGCATCGCCTGTATGTGGTACAGTGAGCTGGAACCGACACTGACAGATGACACAGCCCTTGACAGTGAAGCCTGTACAAGCTGACAGCTCCACTTGCACTCAGGCAGGTCCACGCTCAGTGCTGGAACTGAATCAGCTTGATGTGCAGAATATGCTTGCTTTTATCTTCCCCTGGCTGTATGTTGGGCAGGCTGAACAGCACTGTCAGGTGGATCCCAGGACCTACCTCAAAAGGTACAACTGGAACAAGTACTAAAATTTTACCAGTAAAAAAAAACCTAAACCAATTAACAAGTATCATTATCTTCCAACCAGTGCTGTGCTCTCCATTTTGGAAGCAGAGCGGCTCCCTGGCAAGTGGGGTTAAGGGAGCCTGGTTTCCTATGGACCAGTGGGGGTTTCTGGCTGCATTCTCAAATGTTAACCAAAGGGCTTGCTCCAAGAGACCCTCTGCCATGGTGGGGCACCCTGAGCCTCCCTCTGCCACATAGGCTCCCCATTATTGAAGAAGAGGTGAACCCACACAGCCGCCTTTCTTTCAGGTGAACCTCTCTTTGGGCAGCTATGTACTTTCACAGAACATGAGATGCCTTGGGGCCTATTACCACTCTGTCAGATCTGGCCAAAACTGACCAAAGGTTTAAGTTCAGATGGTGCTGGGATGTGGAGTGTATGGATGTGCATGCAAATTCGGAGACCTAACATACAAATACATAGACCTAATTTCCTTTGAAAATGAGTCTAATGCAGCAAGGGTAGAGCTTCTTTACATTTTACATTCAAGACATATTACCTATAGTCTTAAAATTAGATTAAGTCTGAGTGTAGAGGCCCTGGCAGCATATATAATTCTTCCCTAAGGGAACAGGGATGCTAGAGGCGCCTGTGTAACTGTTCCATGTTGTGGTGAATTACAACCCCACAACAAGTATCTCTTCACAGATTACTATGATAGATCTTTATTCCAGCTGAAGCCAGGACACCTCCTCTCTTAGTGCACATAGACAAGCTCCGGAAGAGATCATATGCTTTTAAAAGGGACAGAATACAGAAATCAACATTATCTTGTGGATTTGAGAGAATAATGTATTAATGAAGAAACAGTCTCGTCAAATTAGTTTAAATCAGACTAGATCTTCAAGAAGTTTCCTTTCCTTCATCTGTAATTCTGTAATTTTTTTCAGGTCACATTACAGATGAACTGAGAGCCCTATTAAGGGGAAAATCCAAGTTTTATGGTTCCAGAGAGGGGATTTATTGCAGCCAACACATCTCTCTCCCTTGCTCCTTACAGCTCCATGTGGCCCGTCTGCCTGCTTCCCTCCTGTTCATTACAGTTTCCTTTGGCCCTCGAGAGCAGCTGCCAGTGCTCCCTTGGCCTGATGCCGGGGTGACACAAGTAATAATACCAGCAGAAGCCAGAATGGCATTGGGCATACTTGTCTGCATTCAGCAGCTGTCAACAGGAGCTATTTGAAAGATAGATGGGAGGTTATATGGCTTTGTTTGTGCACATGTGCCTCAGAATACAGTCCTTAACTAGAAGAAACATAATTCCACCAGCTTCTCTGGGACTATTTGTATCCTTAATATTATGCTTATGTTTTAGTGACTTTGCTGAATCGGGATCTAAATTTGTGAAATTTGTGTTGTGCAGAATGGGTTTCTCTGTGCTGCAGCTACCCATGCATGATGTTGTTTCAGCTACTCAAGAGCTTGGTAGTACTATGTAGCAGGAGGTACATTTAACACAGACTGTTTTTGATTACGTTAAAGTGTAAAAAGAGAAAAGAGTTCATTAAAAATCGGGCAATAAAAAGACAACTGGGCAATTTTTTGAAGTGCTTTTCTCTTTAAAGCTCTATGAGGACAAAATTGAGGTTTTTTTTCCAGATATTGATACTTTTGCTTGCAGTTACACATCTATGCAATGCATAAATAGCAGATCTGCTGGAAGCCTTCAGAAAAATTTGTTTAATGAGTATGAAGATTAACAGAAGTCCACAAGAAGGAATTTATATTTCTTTTTCCGGTAGTCTTTCTACATCACATTTCCTTTCCCTACAAACCAAAAAAATCCACAGCCCAAGTGGCTCCAAGTGGCTCAGGTTGATCATATTATTGAGAAACAGAAAATATTTGTAATCAAGATCATTATTTATCTTCTGCTACTGTTTAGATATTCCAACTTCACAGTCATGGAACAGTGAGGCAAAATGAAGCAATCACTTAAAGCAACATTATGGCCCTATTTTGAGCCTTGAAGCCCCTATTTCCTCTGAAGCAAAGGATAGCCATGTTCTCATGTCCACTTTGTCCCCCTTTCTCCTGTTGAGGCAAACCACCTAGGTAACAATGAGACAGCTCACAGGCACTACCTCAGTCATGGCAGTGTGTTGGAAGGCAGCACTGCAGGCACTGCCTGTCCAAGTCAGGCTGGTCATCTGGCGGGGAGAAGCTTTGTTTTAACATTGCAGTAGCATGCTATAACTATGTATGAGCAACTAGCACTAAGTTCTTCCTTTCAAGATCTTATACTGACCTGAAGAGTTACCTTTCAGAAAGAAATTTAATTATCTCTTCTTAGCCTAGACCAGTTCAGGATTAACAGACTACATAAAACCAGTGTTTTTCACCAAAAAAATCTTTTCATAGGCAAACCCATTGTATTTCCTGATGTTTAAACATACATGTTGTGCAAGGTAATTTTTTAAAGAAAAAATTTGTCAAAAAAATAAGCTAAGGATATGTGGCCAGAGTTCTTTCTCTCTTATTTCATACCAATGAAAATTAATTTTATATAAGAAAATACAAAAATATCACTGGCTTTCTTAATTTTTAGATATTAAAAAAACCCTCTCTGGGGATAAAAATACTTTATGGATACTGCTCCTGGTTTAAGAAAAGTCTTCTCAAGCACAGAACAAACATGCAGTGGGAGGTGCTCAGTGGTTTTATAACTGAGTGCCCTGGATAGTCTTCTGCAAAGGTCAATAGAAATAGCTAATTTAGAAACCCAACCCTCACTTCAATCCCTCTAAAATGAAATTGAGCCATGAACTGACTACCCTTCATAATGCACCTTGCAGCAGGAATCTAGGGTGTTTCACTTTTCAGAACCAAAGGTATTGTCCTTCAGGTGTATTTTTTCTTTGATTTTTTTTCTTCTATATTGGCTGTGAGAGTGGCATCTTCACACATGTACAAAACAAAGCAGGATCACTGAACAGGCAATTTATGAACTCTGCCTATCTAGGTAGGGAGCGGAATCCAAATTCAAACTAGATTCAGATGAAATATTTATGAGTATGCTTAGATAGATATTTACAGAGAGAGACATGGATATAGACAAATTCAGATTATCTGTTTTTCTCCCACATGATCAGACTGTTCCGGGATTGCTTGCTTAGATATATTTTAAATGGCTTGCATTTATATTCATGGTGTTGCATATATCTGTGTTCTTGCTGTTTAGATAGATTTTGAAATACCATACTGAAATTTTATGGAGCCTGATAAAGTTAGATAGCAACTTTCTTAAACAGAATGAAATTGTACTATCTAACATCATACAAGGCTATGCAAGATATTCCTTCACTTCTTTGAATACAACATAGAGCGTGTGGTTCTTTTCCTTTGACATTTTTTGAGCAAGTTCTTTTCAAAACCCTCTATCATCTATAGCTGCAACCCAAAAATACATGCAATATTTCTTTACATCCCTGTTTATCAAGAGAATCTCAAGCACAGGAAACTATGGTGAGCCAAATTTTCTGGTGATGCAAGTGGGGAAACTCACCAACCTCATGAAGGCTCTGGCAAATTATACTACTAGAGTCTGACTTCTTTGGTGTATCAACTTGTGGAGATTAACAAAACATACTTAAAACTTCAGCTGAGTATATACTATGATACTGTCAGCATGACAAAAGTCTATTCTACAGAAGCTAAAGCAAGCTTAATTTGTTTCTTGACATCTTCATTCTATTGACTCCATCCTGCCTTTCAGACTGGTGAATTTTGTTTCTGTTTTGGAACCCTCCATAGAAAAGAAATCCACCAGGGACTGCTAAAAACAAAACACTCTCTCTGGCTCAGAAAGCCCCTGAGATGCAAATCTGTGGTTGCTAGGAGAGTATTTTGAAGAAATATCACTATCTGTTTTCTCTGTTCTCATACTTCTCTGTGGCCATCTATCCTCGACACTGCTGAAAACACAGCCTTGGGCTAGTTGGACCTTATAAGAGTCAAAGAGGCTAGGAGCAGGCATAGACCCACACCAGTTGTCCTATAAGTAGAAATGTTTGCTGATTCTCAGAGTGCATTTGATTCTGATAGCTACATTTTGCTCTTTTCTAGACAGCCCTGAGTCTTTTCCTCAGAAGTATATGTTTGATTCTTTCTCAGAATGTACAGTGAGTAATCAGACAAACCCTATTCAAAATATCCTGCTCAGAATGTCCTCACAATGCCCCTTATATCTAGGAAGGCCAAAAGCTTTGTTTTTTGCCACAGAATCATGCCTGGCATATGAGAAAAGGGGTTCCATCATTCTGTGAGTGGATTTTTTGCTGTTAACTCTGAAGACAGAAATGGGGAGCTGAAAGAGGTGAGAGTGGCAGCAGAGTTTTACTCCTTTGAGAACTCTAAACACTAACTAAAAAAGTAGAACTCTAGAACTGATCTTTTTTCTCCACTTTTTTTTAATGGTGTTTTTTTCCCAATAGGTGAAGTAAGGAAGAGATTATGCAGTAGCTGAGTAACAGGTCTGACTCAGGACATGCAGCTTCAGTTTCTGTTCTATCTCAACAACTTCTTGCACAGCTATAGTAGTCTATCCATATTACTAAATGAGTGAGGACCAAAGAAGTTTTCACCTAGGGCCCAAGTTATGCATCCTGCTGATTGATTTCCCACTTCTGGCTTTGGTTTGGATCACTGCAGACAGCTCATTCACAGGCAAGGTGCTGGTACCTTCCCTGCTGAATTCAGTCCTGGGTCTGTTCCTGAAAGGCAGCATGGAGGAGTTGCATTAGGTCTGGCTTTTCCTGCCTGGCACAGTTTTCCAGGACTATCTCAACCACTTTGCACCATCACATCACCTTCCAGGACCTGTTACACTGCACCAGTGGGTTGAAATGCAGATTTCATGTTATTCCAGCAGTTCAAATTGAAGAAACATGGGGGGAGTCATGATTACATCTCAAATCTGCGGAGGAACCACTTGTCTCAGAAGAGAGTCAGGTGTCATGTGGATGATCCAGAGAGAGCTGAAAGGAGTATCTCCTTCCCTTCTGCTTTCCTTCCCGCAAAATCTCAGCCAGCAGCTGTCTTTCTTTAACAATTTTCTTTAAGAAGCTAGATTAACAGCTGGAAACTCTAAGCACTACTTTAAGCTTACTACATAATAAAAGCAAATCTAGCTTTTTGATAAAGCAGTTCTGGTAGGAAAGAACAAGGTTTTCCATTACCCTTCCTCAGTGGGATGCCTTTACAGGATGGCTCATCAGAAATGTATATAGCAATCCTGTTTCAAGACATTCTCAAGAATTTCCTTAATTAGCCATCCATGTTTTCTGTACTTGTCCCTTATAATATGTGCAGTATTATATTTGCTATCTGTAATCTCTTTGTTGATATTGATTCTTCTGAAATGCATTTTTCCCTCCAGTGAAAAATACCAAAAGGGCTTTCATTCAAGAAAATATGCTCGGCATCTGAAAGTTTGAGATATCTGGGAATCACATCCTTTTTGTACAGTTTCACTTGGTACAGTGGGAGTTTAACTCCTTACTGTCTTCTGCAAAATGAAGTCAAATTTATAGAGCTTGCAGTGCAGGTACTCAAGGGGAGAGGAAAGTTTCAAGGGAAAGTCCAGCAGGTGCTGCTAGCATTGAGAGGGGCAGATGGAGGGCAGGAAGAGGAGCTCTACCTGTGCTCACAGCACTGTGTCCCAGTAAGGCAGAGCATCAATCTGACCATTGCAAAATAGCTAGTGCAGTATTGGGTGCTGGACTGGAAAGAAGCAATATTCTGATTTTGTCACCTTCTTAATCCTGGTTGACCTGTGGGCCACAAGGGCTTCTCCACTCCCTGCCTTCTGTAGCTGTTCTGCTTTGACAACCTTGCTCAATGGCTATGGTCTGCACCACCATGCACAATTTGCACATTAAATACATTTTTTCCCACCAATGAGCCACCATCTCCCTCTCTTGGCTACATTGTTCATCTGATCCTATATGGCACAGGCATAAGAGCAGTACAAATGTAGGAAATGCTGAGACTGCAGCACCAGAGAGCGCTTCCCAGCTCCTAAACTTGCCTAGCATCCAACCAAAGTCTGGGCTGCACAGAAGCAAGGGAGCTATGATGTCCTCCAGCAAGACCCCTTGAGGGCACCTGCCCGGTGGTAAAGGCACAGCCATAGGGATGATTTACTCTTTTTGCACCTGGGGAATTGCCAGAGATCATGACAGACTTTTTACTCTGCAGGAGTATAAAAGGCAGGAACCAGTATCTGGCCCACTGACAAAAATATTTCAGGCCAAATGACTCACCTCAGGAGGAGTCGGACAATACTTTTCAGAGGACATGACTTACAAGACAATTCATTAGCTGGGATTTATTTATTTTTCAGGGCTTGTTGAGCTTTTTTTAGCTATTACACAATAAATCTGCATACACAAAGAACACAGACTTCAGATTCATGAGGTTTAAGGACAGACTGCATAAATGGTCACTTGTTGTGATTTCACCACAGAAGAGGAGAAAGCAGTTTTTTAGAATCTTATTGTGGCTCAGATCATAAGACCCTGACGCTTGTTTATGTGAAGATGGCAAGCTGAGCACTTGCCTCTGGTTATAAACACATCATTTGTGAAAGCATCAATCCTGAAAGAAGAGTTTTCTTCTTATGAGAGCTGTCTCCTTTTTCCCTTGGTGCTGCAGTTGAAGTTTTGCCAATGAGGTCAAGTAGACAGCAGTCTCACAAAACTGAGAGTCACCTAATGTACTTGGTGTATTCATAACTCTTGACGGTTTCTAAATATACTGCTAGAGAAGGACCAGAGTGTTCAGGAAAAGACCGTGGTGATAAAAATGTGAACATGCAGTACAAATAGCCAGATACAGAGTGAGATGTAACAAAATGGGCTACTTGGAGCATAACTCCAAAAGTTGCATTACCTTGAAATTCTTCACATTCTCTACAATACTTCATACCTTAAGTCCTTCAAACATTTACTGCAGCACAAACTATGTATGTCAGAATAAACTCACAACTTTCTCTGGATACCACTGAAAACTAACTGGTACATTTGTCTGAAATTTGGGATATTATAATATGTGGCGACTCCAATGAAATGTCTCCTTTTGCCATAATAACTGCAAGTGATTACAGTATTCAGTATTCAGGAAGAACCTCCCTAGTGAATTAAAAGGATAGGAAACTGCTTAACATGCATTGATATTTTTTCCCTTTAAGAAGTCATATAACAGATTTGTTGGGTAGTTTATCCTGTAACATTTTGTATTTCCAGAACTACCTCTTTTACACTGGACAGAGAATGATTTGATATCTGCTTGTGATAAAATTGCAGGCTGCATATCATTGCTGCTTCACTAAAATATGATTTGACATAGTTGGAATTAAACTCTAAAAACAACATTTCCAGATTGACAATTTTTGGATACTTTGTAAGTCCACTCTAATTAACTGATTTTCCTATAGATTATGTAACTGCAAACAAAACACATTTACAGAAAGCATTTGCGTTTAGATTTTCAAGTTTACCAGTAAAAACCTCACTAGAGGATTTAAAAAAAAAAAAAAAAGTAGAATTCTTCTGTTCTTGAGTTAATTGGGGTTTGATTGTCATAAGGAAGGGTAATACAGAAGGTGATATAAAGAGACTTCTTATAACCACTTGCAAATGGCACTTTCACTGCTACTGCTAGCCTGATTTACACATTTCACTAGGTTTACATAGTATTTCTATGTTTATCTGTAGCAGAAGTGAAGAAAAGCCATAAATAATGTGGGAAGCCTCCTAGTTATAAAGAAAAACATACAGTAGTAAATAATAAAAAAATACATATTTACCAGTGGCCTACATCTGCATTTTACAATTACAAGAATTTGTAATGGCTTGATGAGATAAACCATATAGCTTGTCTAAGCACACCAAGATGAGCTAGAAAAATAAAATAGAACTATTTTCTATTATTAGCTCTTGTCCTGGGACCAGATCTCATAGCTTCCTACAAGGTAAAAACGGCAGCAGCAGAAAAGGATCAGAGGGGAGATGTGAGAAAGGTGTTAGGTGTCCAGGAAGCAGAGGTATGCTGTGCACTATTTTCCTGCCAACAGCAATGTGCGGCTGTAGGATTTGAATGGTCTCAGCTGGGTGAAGAAGAAATGCCCACAGACAAAGCTGGAAAGTTCAAAAATGGTGTGCAATTTATCTAAGTAACTTTACTTACTTGGATTCAACTTGCAAATCTTGGTGCTTAAATAAGATATATAGTCCCAAATTTGGGTGTTGCAATGGGCAATTATCCCTGGTTGGATAAAAATGAGGCAGAATTTGTGCCTCCTACTGCATATACCTAAGTATGAAAAGTTGGGTTCTAAATATTTGCTTTCTTGGCTCAGAACAATTATCAGACATTATAGCTTGCAAATAACAGCCATGTGTTTTAATGTATTGAATTTTACTGGCCTGACTTTCATATATCCTAAGAGCTTTCTATCTCTCCTTGGCAGCTCAAGAAATTTATCTTGCCAGAGGGATATAAAGGGTCTGTAAATGAAAATTAGGACTCTGTTATTCTATTTCTGAACATCAAGGTCTCAGGTATTAGGCTGTTTGAGATTATTGTTACCTATGCCACCTTAATGTGAAAATGAAATCATGCAATGAAGAATGTGCTTGGATGAGTGAAATATTTCCCCTTTCTCTTGTTGTGTTTTGTTTCCTTGCAGTTAAGAGAAGCATAAAATGTGCAATTGAATCCTGTTTGGTTGATATTAAGATAATAATTTCATGCACATACTCATACAAACAATGCTGCAATGAAAACTGAATACATTCCTGCAGCCTATGAAAACCTGTAGTAAATAGGCCTACTCTAAATTAACTCATAAAACCTTTCCAATTACGCATGGTACAAAGGGTAAAGGAGAGTGATAGCAGGAAATTCCTTTTGCCTCATGCTATGGGTTTGGGAATGTAGTGACATCAATCCTACTGCCAAACACTAGAGGAGATCATAATGGGGTATAATTGTTGCTTGCTCATTTGATTGAACTCCAAAACTGTATCAAATAACACTTAATTATATACATAGAATACCATTACAGAAGAGAACTCGGAACTGAGAGCTCAGTGTAAGCAGAAGCATTTAATAATTATACAGCTCCTGTAGATGCAAACAGATAACTTGCTGCTAATTAGCCTGGAATTTCACGCTCACAATATCCTAAGTAAATCTAGTAAAAATTAGTTGGGAGCCTGAACATACAGTTTTACTATAGCTCCATCTGGTACGTGCCCTCCAATTACCCAGCACGTTGGCTAGCTGTTTGAGAGACACATTTGATATCTAGCCAAGTTTAAAGGTCTGCTGGAGGTAAAACAATGCCCACCCTTTTACAAGGGGATCATTGTTGCTCAACAATAAAGCTCTCTGGCTTATTTGAATGTCAACAATTCAGAAAAGTTGATGTTTGGAGCCATCAAATAAAATGTTTTTGTGAAACAGTTTATTATTTCAGTGGTAATTATTTGAATCATTCATGGTAAAGGATGTTTGCTAATGAGAGCTTGGCTGCTGTAAATTCCAGGGAGACTGAATGCTCTTTGTGCTGACAAAAAGGCCCAAATCACTGGAGAGCAACTGACTGGACAAATCATTCATCTATGCAAATGCCAGCTGAAATGGTCAGATGCATTTATTACCCTCCTCATTATAGTAAACAAGGCAGAAATCGTGACTGGCAGTTATCAACTTGCCCTGAAGTGTGATTTGTTCTTCTACCACTATTTAAATGAGAGGAAGAAAGGCATGCCACGGGGGACTTTGTCGGTTTATAAAAGAGTAAATGTCACATAGCTCAGTGCTTAAAGACTTTTGATTGACAAATGTTTTATTTGACATATCAAACAATAATGGTTTTCATATCAAATAGTCCATATTTGTTAGCAAAAATTTAACTCTTGGAAGAGTGAGAACTCATTTTTCAGAATGCTCTGAATTCAGATGGGAAGTTACGAGGAAAAAGAAACTAACTGGCTGGACTGGAAAAGACTCACAGTTCTGTAGAAAGATGTCTTTAACAGAGACTTCAAATGAACTGCTGTCTTTGCTGCTTCAAGGGAGCATCTCAAATTGGGATGGCTAGTAGCATGTAACAGAAGGAAATAAAAACTGATTTATTATGATTTTTTTTTTCCTAAAAGAAATGCAATGGAAGTTTGGGAGATTAAACAGGACCTGCCTTATCCTAAGCTGTGTTCCTAGAACACTGATGTTTGTATTAGGAGAGGATACAGCCCAGTTTGTTAGGGGAATGTATGAGTTTAACAACCAGAAATAGTACTGGGGGAAAAAAAACCAACCCAAAACCAACCAAACAACAACAACAAAAAAAAAAAAACAAAAAACCCAAAAAAAAAAAAACAAAAAACCCAAAAAAAAAAAAACAAAAAACCCAAAAAAAAAAAAACAAAAAACCCAAAAAAAAAAAAACAACAAAAAAAAAAAAAACCACCAACAACAAACAAACCAAAAATGAACAATCAAAAAACCCAAACAAAAAAGAAGCAAACAAGAACACAAATCAGAATTCTTATTTGTATTAGGAGTATGTATTTATTGCTACTTTCCATTTTAGCAAGCACATGCTTTTGTGTTGGTGGTCTGACATTACTGAATATGAACCAACTATGATATAAGTGGCTCTAAGACTCTGCATAAATATTTAAAAAATCATGTACCCTCTGGTATTAAGAGAGAAGTTACATGTGATTACATGATGGTTCACATCATTAGCTGATGAAGCCTTTTCACTTCCATTAGTTCATGCAAGGACCAGATGGAAAAAGCACGTATGCTCTATCCAAATGTGAATGTACATTTTGGCTGTTTGAGAATTATCTCCTTCAGATTTATAAAAGCGGGAGGACAAACTCTGAGTCACATCCTTTAAACCTTTTCCATCCAGAACAGTAAACTAGGTTTACAAGAATGAGATCATGAAGCTGAGAAAAAATTGGAGCTCATTAGGTACTGCAAGAGAAGAATAAAGCTCTTTGATGATGACTTTTGCAGGGTGGCTATTTAAATGCTGGTGTGTTTCAGTGCTCCCATGAGTCCATGATCCTATCTGGATACCTTCTAACCTACACATAGTGTTGAAAAGAGATCCTACAATTCAGGTAGCATGGTAAGGATGTACTAAATATGAAAGAAGCAAGAAAAAGCATATCAGAAAGATGTTGTGGGTTATCTGGGATATATAATGTGATTTTAATAATTGTATGAATATCAATAATATTGCTTATTAGCTAGCATGATAGAGGGAGGAATTAAAAACAATGTCTGTATAATGTTTTATGGCTCTTGTGAATCAAACATTAACTGATTCATTTTCTCATTAGCTCTGTGAAGTAGCATCATTAATCCTCCTTCATGATGGGACAGCATCTGCGTAAATAGATAAGTGATAGATATGTAAGGTCACTCAGTTGGCTGGAGCAGACATAGGTGTTATTACCTAGAGCATCTGATTTGCACTTGTGTGTGTAGCTATTATTGCATGCCAGGAGTATGTACAGAGACATTTCCTATGTGCTCAAAATGGATAACCACAGCATTAACTTGTACTGCATACCTCTGCTATCAACATTTAAACGCCCCCTGCCTTTTAAAATCATGAAAAAGCACTTGTCACTGTGACTATCAGTACTGTATTAGGAAAACAGGATTTCCATTCTTGGCCCATCAGGCTGTGCTGCCCTGCATGTGAAAGGAAAAATTCTCCACAGGGACGTCTGGTGAGATCTACCTTCAAGACACAACACTACATTCTTGCTGATCACAAAATAACACAAAAGAAGTACTTGATTTTGTCACATCATGTAAAGATGACTACCAGAAGATAATTATTGCAAATACAGGAAAGAAAACATTTCCATTTTTTTCTGACATAGCTTCTACTATTAGATCTATGTGCCTGCTTCCATTCTGATTCATTCCAATCAGAAATTCAAATTCATTCCAATCAGAATACACATATTAAAAACCAAAATGTCATTTGTTACCAGCATTCTCTTTATACGCCTTTTGAGATTACCTTCTGTACTAGGACCTGGTCTGGTCTAACTTATGGGGGTCCCTGTTTATGGGGGTTCCTTCTATACCCCCATATTCCCCTTTTATTATCCTCATGCTTCTGATTTCTTCCTCAGTCTTTTAGATGCTGGTGTATTTAAATGCTCCCATCGGTTCACCATTCTAGCTGTCATCAATCTCCTTCAGATGCATCACTGCAGAGCCATTACTTCTGCAGGTCTGGAGGGTGCTGTCACAAAAGGCTGATTTAACACAGTGGAAGAGGCAGACAAACAGTTAGCTGCAGAGATAGGCCAGGCCAATGGAGCTCTGTAAAAGCTATAAACAGCATTCCTGGTTTCAAGGATTTTGCAACTGAAGAAGGCAATGTGCTAATGAAGCAGGGAGGAGCACCTGCTCTTTGCTGACATTGCTGGCCTCCACCTTCTTCACTGAAGAAAAAGTTAAAGGAGCTGATTAATATAGTTCAGGAAGGTTTCAGGATTAATTTTCAGGAATGTGAAGTAATCAACATTTTCTCAGGCAGTTAGTATATTCAGTCAATAACAATGCCACCTTCAGAACTAACTATGTGCTCAGAATACATGATCATCAGGAAACTGGGGACAGGACAACACTCAGTTTAAAGGCTTATAACAATACATGAGGGAAAAATCTCACTAACAATGCGGGATATCTTTCATTAATGCATACTGGAATCTAACAGTGGGCAGCAAAAAAACCCCAACCCTGTTTCATTTTACTGGTTATTCCAAGTAAGTTGGTATCCCTTGAGTGGAGGTGAGTGGGCTGCATGCCCCTAAGCAGTGTTCTGTGCATTCTAAACATCTTACCCCATGCAAGAGCTGCAGATATCGCTGCAGCTTCAGGCTTGGACTGATGATCTCTAGCTATGTCCTCCAAAGAGTAAGGAAAGCTTTCAGTGTCAGGATGCAGAGAAATCAATATATTAACAACAACAACAAAAAATCAAATCAAACAGTGCTCTTCTGGTGAAAATGCTGCATTTAAAAGCTAAGAATGAAATTGCTCTACCATGATAAACGTATTCCAGTGTTCTTAACAACTGCAGACTGCTACCTTGCTTTTGGATGAACTAATTAATTACGGTACCAGTAACTCACTGGCAAATCACCAGTATGATACGTTTGAGCAAAAAGCTCCAGGAAGGACTGACCTACCTACGCTTTTTCTTAATGACTTTAAAATGGGGTAATTCCAGTAACTTCAAAGGAGTTACCTTCATTCAGAAGTGTACAAATCAGTACAGAAGTAGGCCAAATATTTCAAATATATTTGTAGTCAGAAACTACTTAGCAGTCATAATTATGTGAAATCATTGGCAGATGTGCCAAACAGCCTGAAACTTAAGGGAGAATGGAACAAATAAAACAAACTGTGAAGGAATGGGTTGCCCAGGGAGGTTGTGAATGCTCCATCCCTGGCAGTGTTCAAGGCCAGGTTGGACAAAGCCTTGGGTGGCACGGTTTTGTGTGAAGTGTCCCTGTTTATGGCAGGGGGGTTGGAACTAGATGATCTTAAGGTCCTTTCCAACCCTAACTATTCTATGATTCTATGACATTTCTATGTTTGAAAAATTATTCCTTATACAGTCAGATCTGTATCCAATACAAAGATATTAATACTAATCTTTTCATTGTTCAGAATTCTTTTAGGAACAGCATCCAAATTAATACAACCATCTATTTCCATGTAAGAGGAAATTCATGCTAATTGTACATTAATTCCCAAGATGAATAATTGAGGTATCAGATGCAACAGCTCAAGAAACTAAATCTTGCTTAGTGCTAAAGTAACAAGTTACAAGCCTTACGTTAATCAAGAAAACTATACATAGGTCTGCATTAACATATGAGGAATCAATTCACAGCTGATAAAATCACAGACCATACAGGTTTAATAGTGTGCTACTCTATCATACTTAACTCAGTCTGAACACATCAGTGTCTTTAAAGTTTAACAGTGATAGTAATTTTATAGCTAGGAACCATAACCTCTCATTATGTTATGAGTCCTCTTCCCAAAGTGATAATGTTGTGTAGATATGGAAAAAGAATGATTTTAAAATTATGCCTATCTTTTCTTGTTTGAGATCAGATAGCATTTAATCCCACATCCCTGCATTTCTGCCTGGCAATGTTGTACAGAGAACTTATATGTAGATGTCCTGCCCGTTATGTTTCCTCTGTGTACCTATATGACATGATATTGCTTGACGTTGCTGCCTATTCACCCTCCCTTTGTAAATATTACCTAGATCATAAACCTACTTCATCAGCTGTGGAAACCAGCCAAATTCCTGCAAGAAACTATGGTAATTTCAAAAGCTAAACCATGCAAAATAGAAGTGAGCTAGCTAAATAAACTAAGACCCAAGGGCTGGAGAACTACTTGTAAGTAACAGCTCACTTGTTTCTGACTACCCGTAAGACAGAAATAGAGCATTCAACTCAAAAGGTAGAAAATTCCAGGACAGTTAGTAGACAAGAATAAAAAAAAGTAAAATTAAAAAAACTCCAAAACCAAACAACCCAGATTCCTGGCTTTTATATTCTGATTGTCTGAATGCCAACATGACATCCATGCATACTTCTAAACTGACTTAGTTCAGTTGTTTCTATTACTGCAGCAAATTCATTCCTAAACAGAGAATGCTTGGGTCAGATATCTGGCTGTGTTATTTTCTATTTGCACTGTATCCATACTTAAGGGACTTTCACAAATTAAAGAGATCAAAAATGCTTCCTGCAGTGCGGTATAGGGGAAGTATGTGTGTGATATCATAAGCATGCATACACAGTGTAATTTTGAGCTGCTGGTATAGCAGGAAAAGGAATGTGGCTACAAACTTCTAGTTAGAAGCTGAAGCTCATTAAGTCTGTCCTGAAGCTGGTTGCTAAAAGGTTACATATTTAGGGAAGTGGCAGTCTTTTTTCTTACGCATTCTCTGCTGGAAACAAAATGTTAATAAAACACAGCAAACACTAAAGGGTCCTAATTTTTCATGGGTACACTTTCTTACATTGTCTTTTAATACATCACTTTTACTTTTCATACTTGTATGACATCTTTAGCAGTGGAAAAATGGTAATAAATCAACATATGGTTTTAATGATAGCATATTTACATGGCTGAAAGCACCTTTTCTTCATGTAGTGGATATATATGATATTTATACAAGAAAACTTCTGCACATTTGATCCATGGTGTTATTGCAAAGCACCATCACCACCTTCTCCATTCATTGCCACCAATAACGATGCTCACATTGATCTGATTGCAACAGCAATATGAACTTGATGATACTTTTGATAGTTTTCCAGGTTCTAACCCTTGGGTGGAATCATCTTACTGTTTAGCATCTGTAACTTCGTCCCTGCTCAGCTCTGATTTGATGGATCATACCACTGTGAAATGGGGCAGCAGTGGATGAGCCACAGACAGTTTTGTACTCACAGAATAAAACTGACCTATAAAAAATATCTCTGGTCATATGAACATATTCTAAACAGTTTAAAATAATTATGTGATGCTTGATGAGAGGCTAATAATGTCTTTCTGTGAGGTTAAATGACATACAACTATTGAAATCAATATATCTCAGATCTGCAAACACTAAAGTATTGCACTGCAACTGTATCCATTTTCTTGAGTTTTCTGATAAAAAAGCACACAGTGTGGATGTTGTACATGTCTATCCCAAAGCTACCAGTCATCTGCTCATTGCTGCCAGTCAGTTCATACAGCCATTTACACAAGAAAATGTGAAATGGCTGATATATTTCTAAAGAAAAACCACTGGCGTGATAGACGAGACTAGAGCTGATTAACAATTACTACCAATCGATATCATAAGTGTGATAAAACACAGTCCTGCTAACTCTTAGAATTTCCCTTTCATCATGAAATTACAATAAGATCTTGCTCAAATGCACCTTGCAGCTCTCTAGTTGTTATGAAGAAGGAATCAATGATCCCTGTTCCTTGAGCACACGTGCCTGTGATAGTTTCCTACACTCCTGGAAGGCTTGCAAGGAAAACTTAGAGACTAGAGGCAGCCAACAGTGCACCAGAAGCACTTAGCTTTAGAAATCTGACATTCAGAAGGTTAAAGCAATGGATCCAGTTTGAAGAAAGTAGGTAGTTTTCCTAAATTGCCTCTGGGAAAGTTTTTACAGCGTAGACACCTAGAGCATTTACTTGTCTGACGGAACAGAAAAATAGTGGTAGCCCAAGGGCTAAGGAAACTTCCTACTTACTCTTCTGATCGCTATTCTGGTTCCAATGTTACTGTATATCTTACTAAAATGTTGCACAGGCTTTTACATTCCCATCCTTAAAGTTCAATTGAATTTAGGAACAAGATGTGCAGTGTCAACACAAAAGCTTAATAAGATTGTATCTGTCTCTGTCTCTTTAGATCCTGTCCTGGGTTCAGCAATATCAATTTTTCTCCTTCTTAGTAGCTGGTGCAGCACTGTGTTTTGACTTAACCTGGGAACAAAACTGATAACACTGATGTTTTTAGTTGTCGCTAAGTAATGTTTATTCTGACCAAAGACTTTGTGAGCCTCATGCTCTGCCAGGGAGGAGGGGAGGCTGAGAGGAAGCAGGGACAGGACACAGACCCAAACTGACAAAAGAGGTATTCCATACCATAGCACGTCATGCGCAGGATGTAACTGAGAGTTACCCGGAAGGGCGAGTGCTCACTTGGGGTTGGAGGAGGTTTTCGATTGGTGCTCACTTGGGGTGGGATGTGGTGAGTTATCTGTCGGTGGTTGGTGAGATGCTGTATTCTCTTCCCTTGTTATTTCCTTTATCATTATTATTATTGGTGGTAGCAGCAGTGATTTGTGTTGTACCTTAGTTACTAAACTGTTCTTATCTCAACCTGTGGGAATTGCATTCTTTTGATTCTCCTCCCTGTCCCTCTGGGAGCAGGGGAAGGCAAGAAATGGGGGTTGAGTGAGTGAATGAGCTCCATGGCTGGGTTTAAACCACAACAGTTCTTTTTGGCGCCCAGCGTGGGGCACGAAGGGTTGAGATAATGACAGACCTGACCGGATTAATAGTCATTCATCACAATGCTGATATATTGGCTTTTAATGTTGTTTCCCTTGACCTCACAGTTTCGGAATGTTGTATCTTACTTAGAGCTGGTATTTTGTTGATGTTTACCTGGGGGGGAGCTTGGGCTAAGGTTCTTGTTTCATTGTACTTTATGGCAATGACTTGTAATACAGGGGAGCGGCCCCGGGAACTGGTGGCAGCCGGAGCAGCCCTGAAGAGCGGCCCCGAAGAGCGGCCCTGAAGAGCGGCCCCGGGGACCAAGGCTGGACGGTCATGAGTGGCAGGGTGTGTGGAACAGTATGGACCAGTATCTAGTCCACTGGGCCCCTCCAGTGCTTCGGAAGCATCAAAATTGGAAAGCAGCTGTATGGAGTCCCCAGCAACAAGCTGCAGAAACTGCTGAAGGGAAGAGTGAATCACTTCGAGCCTGGTGGACCCATGTCACTTCAGGCCATCAGAGCAGAGATGCAACATACAGATGGACTCATGATCGAGGGGTGGACTTAGCAATGGACACTATTGCCTAAGTTATTCATGAGTGTGAACACTGCACACAGCCTCTCCTGCTCTGAAAGCCTGTTATAACAGATGGAGCCTGATATCATGGACCAGATGGACTCAGCAGCTGTACAGGGACTGGTCCATGCACTAAGATAAGAGCACATTGAGATAAAAGCTAAGGTATATTGAAAATGTGGGATCTGAGCATGGCATGAATGGTATGGAATAAGGGGTGGATAATGTCCTGGGTTCAGCAATAGCGGTCAAATTTTCTCCTTCTTAGTAGCTGGTGCAGCACTGTGTTTTGACTCAACCTGGGAACAAAACTGATAAACACCGATGTTTTTAGTTGTTGCTAAGTAATGTTTATTCTGACCAAGGACTTTGTGAGCCTCATGCTCTGCCAGATAGGAGGGGAGGGGAGGTGGGGGGGAGGCAGGGACTATATGAAGCCTACTGCTGGTTAAAATTAGTGTATTATCCTGACTGGTTCCTAGTGCTGCTGACAAAGGATTTGGATTTAAAACTTGTCTGAGGATTCTTGCACAAGAACTGTCTTGTATACGGTCGATTTTACTATCTCAGATTCCCTAACCCTCATTAAAAACCTCATGAAGACTTCAGTCAGCACATCCTTCCCAGGCTTTAGAATTATTGCTCATATTTCTGCAGAAAGACAAAAAAGAAAGAGGAAAGATTCTTAACCATGATATGTACAGGTAATGCTGTAGTTTGATAAATTAGGATTTTCTCATTCTTTATGCTTTTTTTTTCTTAAAACTTAATTACATGGAGTGCTTCCACAGTTAAGAGCAGTTTTAAGCCATTGAAATTCTGGAATTTTATTGTTACATGATTTGATACCTAGTATACTAGGTACTTCACAGGAGACATAGCAAGATGTTGCCCTTGTCCCAGTGAGTCTACAGTCTAAATTTTCTGCCACCTACTAAGAACTGATGCCAAGCAGCAGAGACACAAATGAAGTACTGCACTAGTTTAATTGTGCATGAAATTTAAGCACACACTTGTACTGTAGCATGTTTTTCTCCTTAGTTTTTAATAAAAGTACAGCAAAATAAAGATAAAATGCAGCAAATATGATTAATTATGCAATATGGCGTTTTCATAGAGCATGTCAGAGAGAGCATACCACTGCAAAATACTGTTACCTGGAAAAAAAAATCATAGGGAATAAAAAATTCATTTAGAAAAAACAGAGATCAAGCTGACACAGAAACCAATGACTTGTTAGGCCTGGCTCATGGAAACACCTACAAACGTGTTTAAATTTACTTGGTGAGGAGTCTCATTGACTTAGTATACTTTCTTTTCCACTTCAAAGAATATATGTAATTTCACATATCAAAAAGCAATAATGCCAGTCCAAGAGGCAGTGAGATGTTTTCTATGCTGGGTTAATATCCTGGATGCAGAGGAAGCCAGAGAGAACAACTCACACCAATAGCAACAGCGTTAGGCATACCCAGTCAGTGCTGCTTTGCAGTTAACACTTGGATACGTTTGTTGTATTAAGGATAACTCACTGATTACAATGATTTTGCTATTCTTAGGGTTCAATTTAACACTTTAAATATAAAGCTTTGCAAAGTGGTAACAAAGTTCATATTACTGGGAGCAGGAACTGAAGACTTACAAGCAGGGTAGCTTTTTTGCATGATTTGTTTATTTACAAAGGGTTTTCTCACCCCATACATGAGAAATAATGACACAGTCCTTTCTGGTTTTCTGCAAACATAACTAAAGTGTTACCCCAGTTTCACGAGGAGCAGTCTCCTAATTAATGCTGTCTCCTATCCCAAAGCTCAGGTAAGATGGTTCTTCATTCTCACTAAAAATTCCTTTGCTAGAAGTACTATTTTAAGGACCACCTTGCCTGGAAAAGCGGATCTGGATGTCTTCTGGGAGTGCAAAATGTAAAAGAGCCTTGGAGCAACAACCACCAGACACAATAGCTGACACAGTGGGATCTTTACTTCCTTCTACAAAAAATTCCCTTCTGGACATTTTTATCAGTCATCACAATGGTGCCTTGTTGTGATAAGCAAGTTAAAATACCTGACTGTGGATCCAAGACCCACCCATATGTATTGGAAATCAAAAGTAATTGAAATATCACTAGCCATGTGTACACACAGACATAACTTAAATCAATTTAAGCATGCAGTGATATGGCCATTCCATTCTTTATGCCTAATTTTGAAATAAGAATATTCTACTGACTTCAGTAAGACTTCCCCTAAAAAGCAAGCCATAGTACTGCTTACTGTAAGGAAGGGAAGCTGAAGGAGAAGCAGCATGTTGCTAAGACATAAATTTGGTGATTATAAGGTTTGATTAATACACAAAAGGGAAGTCTCACTGTTAATTTCAAGGTTTCCTGTACTGTTCTTGCAGTGTATTTCCTTTCAACACAGAGGACCATTTCTGTAATATATCCTATGCCTAGATTTACTGCTGATGTGTACATAGAAGTATTATGAAGTGTTCATGTGTTATAGCTCACTGGAAATTATCTGTCAGCTCCAGATATGGATAACTGTTGAACAAAAGCAGATCATCAATTGAGTTTTACAAAGGCTGTGGAATGACAATTTGACAGTAGTTTGGAGCACATATCGAATGCACATAGCTTGAACTTGAGATAGCAGCTTAGCCAAAAAGGACACTGTTACCCAATGACCTCTGTCCCCTTTGACAAATACTAGTCCCCTGCAGTTTTTAAAATGCTCTTTGCTGCTGGACAACCTCTGTGAATAATAGCAGAGTTGGTTTTGTAATTTGTCTCACTTAGTAGGGATGTCTTCATACACAGCACATCCTATTTGCTGTCTGAAAGCCTGGGTATGGTCTATGCCAAGCAGAGAGAGATGTGCCTCCAAACAGTGGTATCTTCCATGTATCATGGGCACCTGTCATAGGAGTGAATGCAATAGGCTGGATCACCTGGAGGTATCCATGTCTCCCCATGAATTATAGAATGATCCTAGCAGACTAGATCAAACACATAATCTTTACAAAGCTTAACTTAAGATGAATCTGTGATAACGTTAGTTTCTGTGAGATGGCAATGAGCAGATTAAGAGAAAAACTTTTCATATCTGTCTATATTCTACACCAAAGCAGAGCTCAGTCTCAATAGAGTCTTAAACACAGGGTAGGAATGATTCAGCCAAATATAGACCTCTGTACTGATATATCCACTAGTTGCCTGCTTTTTCTTTATAGTCAATAGGCATCTCTGTTCTTAGGTGACATATTTAATGCTAAAGTAGAAGTCTTCAATAGGTTAGACAAATTGCCCCTTCTGAGTGTTCCCTTTCCCTTCATTACATTTGGAAAGGGAGGATAGCATGATATATACAAAACTTAAAATGAAAACAATAAAATAAACCTCAAAAAACTACCTTCATGCCTAACCTATTTTCTGACTCAAACTTATTCATAGTCTTATTTTGCCATCTTTTTTTTTTTGTAGTGGGAATATAAATTTTGAGGTGGCCACTGCCTGGGAAGGTGATTTTTAAAATCACCCTTATAAGCACCCTGTTGCTAGCACCTTACTGTAGGATAGAAGTGAGGTTAAAAGAGGCAGAAAGGCATAACCACCACTGGCACTTAAAAATGAAGAGTCTACCTTCTTTTCCCACAGAAACAGTGCCTTAAACTGCTATTTTAAAATGGTACAGTGGCACTCTATGCACATAAAAATTGTCTGTATGTACATGTATTTCTGTATGTGCACACATGTGCAGGCAGCTATATGAATCACCTGTATAAACTGGCTACCCTGGCATGTCTGCTTGTGGAAAGCAGTGGCCCGTTTGCCACTACACTTAGCAACAGAGGGCACTCTATCCGAAATACATGGATTTCTATATTTTGAATGCATTGAAAATAATTAGAATTTGTATTAAAGCATTATACAAGAAGTATCTTAGATGCCAAGTATTTTTAATCTTTTCTGGATTTTTTAGAATTAATTTTTTACCAGCTAGCCTGTCAGCATCATCACTCTTTTCTACTATAACCAGACGGTCGCTGGCACTATTTAACATGGAGCATTTCTGGACACAGGAGGAGGCTAGGTGGATGGATAGCAGTATCAGCGATTGTCACAAGAGCTCGGATCAGAAATGGGGGTTGAGAGAGAAAGCACAAATGCTTGGGTATGTGTACCGAATTAAACGACATGGAAGCAAAATACACTTGCAATATGCCTGTTAGGGACTCAAGAGGCACTGAAGTTTGCTAGCTGAAGCAAGCACTCATTAAGATCAATTAAAATCACGGCTGGCCTTCTGACACGTCTGGGACTCAAAACACCACGTTAAAAGCATGAGCTGGTCGGGCTGCGTCTAGTGCAGGACTTATGAACCGCTTGATGAAAAGCCCTGGGAGAAACAAGGCTGGGGCTTGCCATGGGCAGGTGGGCAGCACCCGCCTCACCCCGACACAAGGCACAGAGAGCTGGATCACAAACAATAACAATACAATTGGCCTGCACCGCCGCTCGCTTCATTTTGCAACTAAAACAAAGGGAAGCCGGGCCGGGCCGAGCTCTCCGGCCGCCCCCCTCAGCGAACCGCACACCGCCCACCGCAGCCGTTAACGGTCGCTCCTCCTGCCCGCGCTAAGGCGCGTGCCCGCCGCCGCTCGCTCCCGCAGCCCCGCCCCTTCCCCCGCCGCCCCGCCCCCGCCGCCGTTGCGGGGCTTCCGGCGGCGCGTGTCGCGGCGGTGGCGCGCGGCCCGAGGTGCTCCGCCCTCCGGACGGGGTAGGGTGGCGGCTCCGCTTCCGCGCGCGCGGGGTGGGAGGGGAAGGGGGCCGCGCTGCCCACCGGGACCACTCCCGTAGGGACGCGGCCCGGTGAGCGCGATGGCGGGCCCGGGGCAGCCCCGTGCGGTGCCCGTCCTGGTCCTGCGCGGCGGGTGCGGCCGGGCGCAGGTGTGTGCCCGCCCAACAGCCGGTCCGCAGGGACGGTTCCCGGGCTGTGGTTTGGTGGTTGTGAGTGCCGGGGCGGGTGCTGTGTGAGAGGCGGGGAGGAGACCGGGCGGCGGCGGTGGCGGCGGCAGGCAGCCCCGCCTGCTCCGCGGTGAGGGAGCCCTACCGGTGCCCGTGGGGCTCGGCGGGACCTGACCCGGCGGAGGTCCGTGTGGGCAGGGGGCGCGGGTGCCTCTGGAGTTCCACATTAGGGGTGCAGATGGAGCACGCCGGAGGAGCCATTGAGGAACCGACAGCTCCGGGGTGTCGTCTACTGTGCGGGTCCCCGTAGAACGGGCTCCCCGCAAGGGTTCAGTTCTGCGCGGTACCTGTTGTGTTACACGAGTTACATCTCCCTGCCCCAGCTGACCCTTCACAACCCGAGAGGAGCGCAGGGCGGGAACTCAGCTGGCACTACTTACGTATTTGTTATTTTAGGTACGTGCTTTGGGGCCCTTCACTTGGTGTGACTTGTTATTTATCGTAGCGCAGGCTGGTGAGTGGACTGCAGGAGACACCTCCGTGGCCTGAGCCGCTCTGGTCAAGGCAATTGGCATACAGAGTATGCCTGCATTGAGAGGTGGTACAACGTGGTGAAGAGAAAATGAGAACACAGATACACTTCGGTTGGTTATTGGGAGTAGCACTGAATTGAGGATATTTTTACTTTTTTTCTGCATGAGGAGGAGAGTTTCACCATAGATGGAAAGGCAGCTGGTCTGATGATGGTAACTTTAGGCTCTGTGTAGAATGACCCGTTTTTGAAAAGGGGCTACCTGATGATTTACCCATAGTGAGAAACAATTCCTTACATGTGAACTGTGTGTGTCAGCAACGGTCACCCTTGCAGTGTTGGAGATGCCTGAGGAACTTTTGTCTGTTTTGTGCTGTGATGCTAACACTGGCTCTGCTCCTGGCAGGAAGGAATGGGCAGTCAGCAAAGTAATCTGAAGTTAGTGGATTTTGTATGCTTTAGTGCTTATGATAGTAAATAGATATAGTTCTCATGATGTTCCATTATTTTTCAAACTGTAAATTTGTAAGTCCCAAATGACTGCTCATAGTGCCATAACACAAGAAGAAACACAGTGAGTGGGGCCTGAGTTTAAAGTGTGCACAAAGAGCTTATTAATTTTTAATTAATATTAGCTTCTGGTTTCAACAAGTGGAGCGTAGATGTTAGTATAATCTAGGTAATTAACAGTGAGAGATACTAACCTGTGGTAAAATTACTCTGATTTAGTCTGTAATGTACAGATTCAGTATTCCCTCTATTCATTAGTGTACAAAGATAATTAAGAGATTTCTCATTTACCATCTTTTATCTAAGACGCGTATATTAAATTGCATTAATCTTTCTTCAGAGATAATGCAGTCTATTGCTTTTGTCATTTATATGTTCTTTGTAATTTGTCAGTGTTGTTGTTTCTTTTATAGTCAAATGAAAGAAAACTCTGCACAGTAGTCCCAAGTGTGAGATTAGCAAAGCTGGTGTAAAGAGGAATTATTACCTCTGTGGCTTTAAAAATCAAAGCTGCTGTGTATACATGACTTGTAGGTACATGTCCTTTTCAAATAGTAGAAATTCTTGTCTAACACATGCTTTGCCAGGGATAGGCAAGGACATAATTTCAGGAGGAAATATAAAATAGATTTGTGTACATAAAATACCTGTAAAAAGGGGCAAAACAGAAGAAGACTGAAAAGATCTAGGGCTTTTGAGTGCTTTAGTTGAATTAGTGCCTGTTTGCATGAAATCGAAACAGAATTCATAAGACACTTTCCTTTATATAGGTTTGTTGTGTTTGAAAGAAGTGAATTACAGTCTTAGAAGACTATGTATAACATGAAGGGAAGAAGGGTTAATCATAATAGAAAAAGGGTATTTCCTCATGTAATTGAAATAGCTGTCAGTTAAATAACGATCTGAATAGGAGAGACTGTAAGTAAAGTGATGGGCTGTAATGTATTTTGAAAGAAGGTGGCATTTCTCTCTCCTAGGAAAGTTTTATTCCACTAGTCCGGTCTGGTTCTCTGAAGTCCTGTCTGTTTTGTAAACTCAAAGGTAACATTTCCATGGCCCTTTGAGCTGGTCTGCCTTGAGGGTCTTGCAGTCTTACTGCCTCTTAGAGCCAGCACTCGTGTTTGTTAACTGGCAGTGAGTTGTTTCAGGGAGATGAACAGACTGAACACTACACTTGCTTGCAGGAGTGGTTGGTGTCTGGCTGGGCTAGCCCCAGTGTTTCTCAGAAGTGCTGGCTGGAGAGGTGGAGGAGGAGGAGGATGAGTCTGCATGAGGTGGGAGGGCAGAGCTCAGCAGCCCCAAGAGGCCAGGGGCGAGACACAGTCTGGAAGTGCAAAATGAGCATGGAGGCCTGGGACAGCAACTCACACGTTGCTGTGCATTCACAGTGCTTTGCTTTCTGTTTCTGACTGGACAGTTAATGCCCGCAGTGCTAGTCTGTGGTGGCCACTGGAGTTCCTGATATTTAATAGTGCCATTTCAGTCTGTTTAATGATATAGTGACAGAAAAAAATTCTTATATGAAAGAAGCCAAATAAAAGGAAAGAAGTAGAAGGCTGGTTCTTGGGAGGAGGATAATAAGACACAGTTAAAAGAAACCTTTATTAAGCTTCAGTTTGGCATAATTATGCCTGTAAAAGTTGAAATCAATAATATGCAATGGGCCAAAGATGCTGTAAGCGATTGGAAGGTATAGTTGCATAGGCCTAAATGGATGTCTTAAAAATAATCAAGCAGTCTGGGGGAGGGGGAATTTTTCCACATAAACATTGCACGTACATGAATGGCTCCACTCCAGCACTGTTTATCTTAATGCTTTGCATAGGCCTGAGTCTGCATTTTAATCTTTTTTGCAAAGTTAAGTCCCTTTAATTGGAAACCAGCTTGACCTGTGGTAGTTGCTTAAGAAATCTCTCTCTGTCATCTGGCCTGACTGATCCATATTTAATGTAATTCTTGCTCTGGCTTATTATCCTTTAACCTTCTGAGCATTTTTTCATTGGTCTTTTAACTGTACACAATTCTTGACACTTCTTTTTAAAATGCCAAAAGAAGAGTTCTTATTTGTATTGTAGTCTGAATGCTCATTTTCCTTCTTTTTTAATAATTTTCTCTTTCCTCTTAGTGGAAACTAATCTACTAAATTCTGTATTGCTTTTAACTCTTTGGAAGTAATTTATCTCCACTTGTGTTTTTTAAACTGATGCATTTTTATGAAAGCTATATACCCCTCCCTGTTTCTTCTTACTTACTTTTGAGCCTGTTGACCAATGTCAGCCAAAATTGACGAAGTGGTGTGTCAAAGATACCATTTTTTTTCAGGTTTTATGAAAATAATTTCCATTTCTGCTAATGGAAAATCTGCAGCATGATTTCAAATTAAGTGCTCTGTTAGACCTAGCTTAAACTGGCCAGCTAGTTGATGCCTAGTTCTGAACCAGTTGGCAATTGAGCTGCTCTTTGACAAGCTGATAGGGGGCACAGCTGGATTTTATAACAGTGCTGTCAGAGCTCCAGGCTGTGGCCAGAGGAAGCCTGGAGTTTGCAATGCAAACGTGAAGTATAGTGTGTATGTGAGAAGTGTAGGATGTGTATGTGAGATAAGTGATTTGTACCTGATCTTGAAATACCTCATATTCTTAAAATTGAGCTCTGTAAAGCTATAATTTCCATGGAGCAGCCTTCAAAACATGTTAATTAGTGAAATTTTGAGTTAGAAGCTGGTGTATATTCTGGTTTATACATGATTCCAGGGTTTGACAGCAGTAAGTTTGTTGAAGCTTAATGTCTGTTGGCATATTCTGTAAATAGATTTTTCATTTTAAGAGGTAAAAATCCAGGAAGAGGATGTATTTGTAACCTTCATTTACATCTTACAGCAGCTCCATGCTGAAAAGATAAAATAACAGTTTTCAGTTTGGAGTTCTTTTGTTTCTTGGGGTGGATTTCTTTTTGTGTTTTGTTTTCTGGTTTGTTGTTGCTTTGGGTTTTTTTGGTGGTTGGTTTGGTTTGGTTTTTTTTTTTTTTTTTG
>NDXB01020326.1:51282-66953 GCA_002631895.1 Agapornis roseicollis | reverse complement strand
AAAGAAAAATTTAAAAAATGAAGGGTTTTATTATTTTTTTTTTTTTTTTTTTTAACCACATAGGTGTGTGTATGGAGCCTTTAGTATCAGAAATCTGAACAGAGTGAGTTTCTGATTATTTTCTTGGGGTGATGAGAAATCTGATGGGAAAACTGAGTTTATTAAAGCTGAATGGAAAATATTCACTTAAAGTCCTCTTATTTTTTCAGTTGCTAGAGAAAATAATTCTGCTTCTCATTCAGGCTTTGAATGGCACTATAAAGACTGAGGCTTTATAGCACATTGCTGATGAAGCTTTCTTATCAAAGCACTCTTACTGCAACACCTTCAATCAGCTGTTACTGTGTATCTTCAAGACTTGAGGACAAGCAATGTCCTGCCTTCAGTCATTTGATTCAGCTTGATTTTTTTGAGAGCTGCCTAGTTAACTCAAGGGGGATTCAGATTCTCTTTGTGTTGGGTTAAATAGTTTATGAGCACCTTAAGCTTGAAACAAATGCAGGCAAACTTACTAGGAAAGCTGATTTTGGTGCACCTTCAAACCAGGACTGACCATCAAAATGTCTGTTCTGAAAGGCTTTGGAATGGATGACCAAAACAGAAAAAAGCTCCGGAGCAGAAGCAGCGCAATTCTTACTGAAGCCTCTTGGAAATTTATACTTTATCCAACTGTGGAGTCTTTGCTCCCATTCAGATCACATGTAGCCCATTCAGGTGTCAGAAGTGCTGATTCTAGATGAGGAGACCACTTCCAGTTGCAGTAATGAGTGTATTAAGAGTACATCTACACTCAGGAAGAGTTTGCCAACCCTGACTCAGAGCAATTGCTGTGGCCTGTTCTTGTGTGTGGTGCCACCAAGGCAGAGAAGAACCATCAAATCAACCTGATAGACTTGAAGTTTTCCATTTTAAGCAGCAGCTAATTCCTTTAAAGTTAGATTAGTGGGGGGTTGATGAAAACAGTATGACAAGGACAGTGGAAGTTGTCACCGGTCTTGTTCATCAGTACTGGGTATGTAATGTGGAGTTTCATAAGACTAGGAGTTTATGCTATATGTGTTTCCTTTTCTCTAATTTATTACAAAGACTGGAAACTTGAGATGCTGCTTTCTGAAGGAAATTACTGCTTTGCAACTTGATGGACCTAGACCTTCAGATGCCTTATTTTTTTTCCAGAGCTCTGCTACTGCTAGATAATACTCTTTCCAGGGCACCAAAGGAGAAGTCAATAACTGAGATATATTCTGTTGAAAGTTGATGGTGTAGTGTGTGCTAAATTAGTGAAAATGTAGCTTTGAGTTTCCCTAAGGATAGTTTGAGTGGGTATATGAAAGCATCTAAGCAAAATGTCAAATGGTGATCTGGATGTGTTCAAGAAAGGTCATGTGCATTGCCAACATAACGTATTTGCATAGGGAATTGACCTGTGTGAGCAGGCATGACAGTGTGACTGTATCCGCTACATTCTGCCATGAGTTGACTTTCATTTCCTAAGTAGAGGAAATCTCTTAGTAATAAGTCTGGCTTATAAGACCTGTTAACCTTAGGGTGGAGTTGTCCACTCTCCTACATTGATACTTTCTGATGTGCCATATATTCACCAGTCCTGCATGTTTAGTTTCACTCCATTACTTTTTCTTTTTTTTCCTTTGACATAAGACTTGTGCAGGCCTCCTGTTCTTCTGTAAGGTATTTGTGGAGACCGGCATGATGTAAGATAGGAAAATCTATCTGTAGATATCTGAAAATGGCCATTGTGAAATGGAAGTTTCAGCTGATAGAGATTAATTTTCCTATCCTTGAAATAGTAGCAACTATCAAGCTTCTATGTGTGCTGTGTTTTAATGAAAGTTCTTACATGCACTTGCTATTTTTCACTTCCTGGCATGATGGACAAAGTATTTGGTGCTGGAAAATAAGGCATGTGTTTGTGGTTTGGTTGTTTGGGTTTTATTTCCAATTAATTTTTTTTCTCCCCCTGTGTTGCTCTGCAATGTATGTCAGTGTTGAGCAATACTTGCAAATTCAGAGGAGTAGTATGTTAGGGAAAGCCAAGATGTTGAGGTGCTAAGGAGCAAATACAATATTTCTGAGACCCTGTGTGAAAGGACAAGTAGCCTGAGGGAAATCCTTGGAGCTGAAGCTAGAGTGATCAGAAAGAGAGGAAGTAAATGTGGAACTTGTCTGGCTTATGCATATGGGATGCAGAATAAATGGATTAGTAGCAGCGGTTGCTGGAGGCTTCCTTTAAGAATTAACTGGACTTGAGGAAGGAAAAGATGGGCATCAGTGACTGAAGGACCTCTAAAATCCATTCAGTGGATGAGGACCCACGCAGATATAAAAAGCATGTGTCTGTTTTCAGGACTGTGGGCAAGTTTGGGAGCACTCAAGGCCTAATGAATATAAGACTTGTTTCTCCAGATTACTCAATTGGCAGCAGGTTTCACTGCTGTTTACTGGAGAAGATTTGAAATCTCTGTGTGCAATTAAGGACATAAATGCGGTTGTTCTGTGTGTGCCCTGAACCTCCTTCTGTCACTGGACCAAAGAGGCGAAAAGCTTTTCTGTTTAGCAGTTTGGAAGTTCTACCTTTATTTGCAAAGGACCCTTTCAAAAATTACTTGAAGAGTCTGTCTTTTTTTGTAATTTGACAGTTAATTACTTCTGAAAGGAGTAGTTTGCTTGCCTAGACAGATAAAGATTATATTATTTTTATACATTAAATTATAAACTGTATATAAAATATATATATTAAAAATGTGTATAGCTGCAATTTGAGCAGGCTTGATGTTCTGTGAACAGTGGGGGTTTATTATTATTATTAAAACCTTTTATGGGAAATAAGAGATGTCAGCTGACTGGATATTTGTGCTACATGGCAAGACTGCTGCCTGCATACTTAACACTAGCACACTATCCTTGCAAAGTCATCTGTAATCCGTTTGTTATGATCACCTGTGAGATGTTAGAACAGCTTGTGCATGAATAACAGTATGACTATGTACTCATGACTGTGAGTATGCAGCTCAGTTTGTTAGTTAGCGTTGCAGAGAAAATATGCTAAGATGATGAATCAGTTTGCCCTGTTAAATTCCTCTTTAGGATACTTATACAAAATCTAGGGAAATAATAATTTTAATTTTCTTTTCAACAATATTTCTTACTAGTTAAAAGACTTGTAATAGAGAAGCCCTCTTACTGTATTCAGGAATTGCTTTAGTAACTTTGATTCTAATCCCTATGCTGTCTGTGTGTATGATTTTTCCTTTACAGATGGGACATCCTTTGGTCTGAGGCACCTACAAAGGTGAATGGTCCTCAGGCACGGCAGTTCACACCTTGTATCAAACAGATAAACTTTCCCACAAACTTAATCCGACTGGAAGTGAACAGCTCTCTTCTAGACTATTACACTGAATTGGATGCAGTAGTACTACATGGTGTGAAAGAGAGACCTGTGCTTTCACTTAAGACTTCAATGATTGATATGAATGATATAGATGAGGAGGAGGATGAAGAAAAGTATGGCTGTGGAATGGACACCCTGAATAAACAGTTCAGCATTGTTACCCTCAGGGAATGGCCGACTAACGGATATTTTGATAAACTGCCTTATGAGGTAAGAAGGGTGTGTTTACCCTGAATATATTTGTCTTGTTCGTTAAAGGCGTGTTACAGGGTAGCACTCAAGATGTTTTTTTCCGGTTCCCTGCATTCTTTTACGAGTCCTCTGCAGTTATTGTATAGTTATGCCTGGATTATGTAAGTCGATTTGCTTCCATCCTGAAATAAGCTGGGTTTGCACATAATGGAAAGAAACCTTCACCAGCTGGTCAGACCTCTTGACTTGGGCATAGGCATGATTAATGCTGCTCTTCAGGGTACTGCAGTCTGCCAGAAGTGTTTGTGTACTGCAGTAACTCATCAACTGCTCAGAGTGCTTGTGGCTCAAATTGGACTTGCTTTTGAAAGTGAAGGGAGGATAGTGAAAGGTGCTGTCACTGATTGTAGGGCACTTTCAGAAATGTGTAGTCAAATAGAATTTTGGTTTTGTCACCTCTTTCGTTGCTAAGTACCCCAGTTTCGTACATGAAGGCCATGGTTAGGTGACTGTGTGCCCAAGTAACCTGCAGAAGTTTGCTGTGCTTGTAAAGAGGAAAGAGGGAATATAACAACTCTCTCCATCTTTCTCCTATGTGCATCTTCTCTTTTAAGTCTTCAGTTCTTGAGTTTGTGGGGTTTTTTTTTGTTGCTGCAGTGGAATAATAAATGAGGATACTGGCTTCATCCTGAGTTAGCTCTAGTGGTGGTTTCTTTTTCCTCAAAGTCCATACAGTGTTCAACATATTCTACTGTTGGTGCTTGTGTATCAGTACTGAAGTAAAGTACTTTGCCTGTGCAAAAGTGCAGCTGATTCCAGGACATCTTAAAGCATACAGCTGTTTGAAAGTTTGAAAATACATTTGTTTTAGTCATTCAAAGAAGTTAATTTTAGAGAAAAGCTTGATTTAAATCTAGGAAATCTTGTTTGAAAGGCTGGATAAATTGGTTTATAATGTACTAGACTACTAGAGAGATTGATTAATCTCTTTTCTGCCTACATGATTGCACATATTAAGATTATAATTTAGGAAGTATTAGTGTGGTCCTGTTACTCCTATAAACTTCTGTTTCCATGTACTTTATTGTGCTTTTCTGCTTTTCTGTTTGTGTACTAGCTTCCTTTTTTATCCATTTTTTAGCATGTTTGGTTTCATAAATGCATTTATAGAGTCTGTCAATACCAAGCACATTGTTTTTTGTTTGGTTTTGTTTTTTNTCTGTTTCCATGTACTTTATTGTGCTTTTCTGCTTTTCTGTTTGTGTACTAGCTTCCTTTTTTATCCATTTTTTAGCATGTTTGGTTTCATAAATGCATTTATAGAGTCTGTCAATACCAAGCACATTGTTTTTTGTTTGGTTTTTTTTTTTTTTTTTGTTTTGTTTTTTTTTTTTGGCTTTGATGTAAAGAAACTGAAAATACAGATAGAAAATTTGTCAGAAAACTACGAAATACTATTTCTGGACTGGTTTTGTGACAGCAGAAATCCTAGTCTCCTATTTTCTTGGTCCAGCTGGAAGGTTTGGGATCAGAACAACAAAAATGTTGTACTTTGTAGTATGACAGGTTTTTTTTTTCATATCAGATATGGAAACAGTACTTTCCATGCTGGCTTCAGGACTGACAAGTGTCAGATTTTGCTGGGAAGTGTTCAAACCTTGTAATGAAGAAGTAAGGCAACAACTGCCCCTCTACTCTGCTCTCGTGAGACCTCACCTGCAGTATTGTGTGCAGTTCTGGTGTCCTTAACATCAAAAGGACATGGAGCTGTTGGAACAAGTCCAGAGGAGGGCCACGAGGATGATCAGGGGGCTGGAGCACCTTCTGTGTGAAGACAGGCCAGGAAAGTTAGGGCTGTTCAGCCTGGAGAAGAGAAGGCTGCATGGAAACCTCATAGCAGCCTTCCAGTATCTGAAGGGGGCCTATAGGGATGCTGGAGAGGGACTCTTCATTAGGGACTGTAGTGACAGGACAAGGGATAATGGGTTAAAACTTAAAGCGGGAGGTTTAGATTGGATGTAAGGAAGAAATTCTTTCCCGTAAGGGTGGTGAGGCACTGGAATGGGTTGCCCAGGGAGGTTGTGAGTGCTCCATCCCTGGCAGTGTTCAAGGCCAGGTTGGACAAAGCCTTGGTTGGCATGGTTTAGTGTGAGGTGTCCCTGCTTATGGCAGGGAGGTCGGAACTTGGTGATCTTAAGGTCCTTTCCAATCCTATTCTATGATTCTGTGGGTTGGAAAGGACCTTAAGATCATCTAGTTCCAACCCACTCTGCCATAAGCAGGGACACCTCACACTAAAACATGTCACCCAAGGCTTAGTCCAACCTGGCCTTGAACACTGCCAGGGATGGAGCCCTTACAACCTCCCTGGAAAACCCATTCCAGCATCTCACCACCCTAACAGGAAAGAATTTTTCCTTATATCCAATCTAAACCTCTCCTGTTTAGGTTTGAACCTGTTACCCCTATTCTAATTGAATAGAATAAAGAAAAGAGAGACTTAAGTGGTTGTTTTGTGAAACAGTTGCAAGATCCACTTTTCATGTGTCCATGTGTGCTATTAGACGTGTATGTATTTGCTAGTGTGAACTATAGGATCATGTAATTAGGAGTGTGTTTTCTTAAACTACATTGAAGAATGTCAGAAGCCCTAGAATGCCATCTTCTTCCTGTCTTCACTCTGCCTTTTTGTGCATATAACCTTTCTTCTTTATCTGAGTATGCCTTAGTATCAAGTCTGATTAATTGGAGTCTAAGTTATGGCAGCTGTAGCTGCAGAACTAAGAAATTGCAAGTCATTGATTCATGTGTTTCTGAATGAGTGGTTTGCAAAGCCCAATGTATTCTTATATTGGAAAGACTCATGCTGGAGAACTAAAATTAGGCTATTTGTAGAAAGTGCCGATATTCTAGGTTTGACCAGCATCCAGGTGTTATTTTCTGACCAAATCAAGTTCTGTGTTACTATGCTCTAGGCACAGAAAGTGCATGCTGTTATTCAGGAAAAAAAGCTTGAAAAAGCCAGAGAAACTTTTTGGTAGGTAAGTACCATTAGGAGTTGCACCATTAGTGCAACTAATGCAACTTAAATATCTGGGGTTTTCTTAAGAACTTTTATTTTTTAATTGGTAATTCAAAAGGTATGCATATATGTAAGATGCTGCAATCAGGGACTATGGTGATAATAAGGCACAGATCAGATATGAATCAGAATCTTTTTTGTGTTCAAATAGCAGACAATTTTTGCATACTGCTGTTTGTTGAATCGTAGAGAATAATGATTTGGAAACTTTTCAGGTTTTGGAGATTTTTGAGGTAGTGAGTTTTGATCTCACCACGTCTCTAAAGCTGGCATGCTCCATGTTTGCTCTGGAAACAGGAAAGAAAGTTCTTTTGGTCCATCACAGCCTCAAAAAGTGATGTATAAATTCTGTTTTGTTTTTTTCTGCATACACCATTGTATTTTTTTCCAATAATCTTTGTTTTTACTGATTTATAAGAAAGTGTAAAACAATAATGCTTGCCATAATTTTTCATAAATGCAAAGTGAAAACAGTTGTTCGTGATAAACTGTGTTACAGAAGTAGTTTTTGAAGCAGATACTCAATTCTGTAGCATTTTTTGTCTCACCATGAACACAGTGTAGCACAATAGCAACACATCATGTCACATACTCATTAAGGTATCAAATTGTACTTTGTGCTAGGATACACATACATAAAAAATGAATTTGACGAACACCAGATTCCAGACTAAGGGTGATTAATGGCTATTAGCCTGTAGGTTTGGTACGTGTTATCTTTGTTTAAGCAAAAGCCAGAAAAGAGTACTTTAGATTGTAATATCATAGTACTGTAATTTAATTGTATTTTTTCATTATAGATACTATGTGGTAGTATAATTTTAGTAAAAAAAGATTATTTTTTTTCTGATCAAGACATTCATGTGGAAGGGATTTCATCTTGGGGTGTGGAAAGATTGCAACATTCTCTATGTTATGAAATACTCACTGAAGTCATCAGTGTAAAAGGACATTGGTGATGCATTTGTAATTTCATTCACCGTTATCTTTACTGCTCAAAAGTTACAAAATATCTTTCTTGCCACTGAACAAAGTTTGTGTTACTTTGTTTCTATCAGGCATTGTTATACCACATTAGTTGTAGACATAAATTTAGCTAATTTGGCAGCCTTTGCTAAGCTCTCTGCTCTAGAAAACTTAGTAAATAAGCATGGGAAAAGTCTGAGGGAAAAAAACATTCATAAATATTTAGGTGTTTTATAGAGTATGTAATAGCTGAAAGATTACAAGAATGTAAAGCTGTCTTTCGGACTATTGCAGATAATCTAAAGTTGATTGATGATCTTAGAAAAATAGGTATATGCTTGGGTATTTACTATTGGGATGACAGACAAAACTGTGTTTAGCAACTTTTAAGCTTAATTATGGTCTTAACCAACCAAAAATCAAGACACTAATTTGGGATTATATCTATGTTATCTCCATGTTGTTTCGCACGTTCTCAGATACCAAAATGCCAACAACCTAAATGTCATTTGGGAGCAAACTTTTTTGATTAATAAATTAACTTCATTTATTATATATGGCTATATATTATATATATGTATATGTATGTATATATTGCTGTCACATTGAGATATCTATGCAGATTGTTTGCATCAAGCTCAGGTGAGAGTTTCAGGCACCTGCACAGACAAAAAAGCCTGGTTTTAGGGGAAAGTTCGAGCAAGAAGAAGGGAAGATTTGAAATTAGGGTGGAGAGAAACTGGAGTATATGCAGACACTGTATTTTGGCATTGGAGTTGAAGTTAAATTTTTTGAAGAGTTGTAGATAGTGTTTGAAATCTAAATACTAAATCTGGAGCTGAGTAGGAAGTAACATTTTTCATTTTGCAGGAAGTTGGATTGTTTTTTTATTTCTCTTATTCCAAAAATGAAGGGGGAGGCAGAAGCTAACTGCATAATAAACTGGTTCATTGGAAGTACAGTCTGTTTGGATCTCACGCAAAGATTAATTTTCATTTTATATCAAGCATTTTATTCTGGCTTTGGGTGGTTTGTCTTATGAATGTTTGTAATGACATCAAAATGAAACATTATGGTATTTTGAACGGGCTACAGGATTCCAGTTTAAAGTGATTTGACGGTTTGTTTGTGTTGATGGGTGTTAGTGTGTGGTGGTGGGTTTTTTTGGTTGTGATGGGGTTGTTTTGTTTGTTTTTTGGTTTTTTTTATTTACACTGATTCATGTCAGTGAGTAATCATTTCCCACTCTGCTTGAAAACCCTTGCCAATTTTAGTTACGTAACTTTGGTGCAGGTACTTCTAGCTGTTGAAGACAGCTCTGGTAAACGTTAATTTTTAGATTTCATTTTTCAGGCACATTTTCTCTCAGTCCCTAATCTAAAGGAGATTTTTTTTCTGAGTACTTTTGTTATTCCCTAATGTGAGTATTTATGTGACTGTGTTTATTGATCTTCCCTTGGAAAGGAAAACAGGACATGATAAGAGATGGGATATTTCTTGGTTTCTAAGTTGGAGATAAGTCACTATGAAAACTTGTATGGTGGTGCTAATCAGAAGGGCTGGTGATTATTCTGGAACTGATTCAGTCTGATAAAGGTAAAAAAGTGCTTTGCCTTTCAGATTTGACTTTGGCATTCAACAAAAATGCTCTCCAAGCATTATGGCAAAGAAGAGATTACTTTGTAAAAGACCTGAAAATGTTGAATTTTTTTACCTAGTTGCATAGTCCAGCGTAGATGGGAGAGAATATAAGGTAGAAGACAAAATATGGATTTTTTTTTTTTTTTTAATGCAAGGAGCAGAGGAATAAATCTGAAATCAATTCAAGGTGTGGGGAAACTAGGACATGGTATTGTTTTTCTGTGTACTCTGCAAATGTGCTGCCATTTTAAAAACTAAATCCACAGAAGAAAGAAAATGCCAATTCAGTGTTCTGATCAATGGTAGTTGCAGACATTGTGAAGGGAAATACGTAAACATAGTGTTTACATATATATCACTGTTTAAATTAGCATGGGTAAAGGAACTTCTAATTTAAAAGCTTCCTGTCACTTTCATATGTTGATCTGCTTTTTCCTTTCTTGTTTAATGTCATCAAATTGAGAAGGCAGTGCAGTCCTATTTAATAGTTAATCAATGATTTATTCATGTTACTTTTAAGTAAAAGGATTTACTTTTTTTTGAAGCCAGAACATCTTTTCTTAATCCTTTTTTGTTTTCTCTTAACATTTCAAGTGCTGTATGACCATCTGTGACTTTTTTTTGTTTTTAATATAGCTCATCCAGTTGATTTTGAGTCACCTTACAGTACCAGACCTGTGTCGACTAGCACAAACTTGTAAGCTACTATATCAACATTGCTGTGATCCTCTACAGTACATTCATCTCAGTTTGCAACCTTACTGGGCAAGGATTAATGACACATCTCTGGAATACCTACAGTCTCGCTGCACTCTCATCCAATGGCTGAACTTATCTTGGACTGGGAACAGGGGAGCCATCTCTGTTTCTGGATTTAGCAGGTCAGTGCTAAATGTACAGAAGTATTTTGATAAGCTTTTTTTGCAGAGCTGCTGCACAGTAGTTTTGCTAAGTATCTGAAACATTATTAAAAGACAAGAAATATTTGATTTGCTATAAAAGGTGTGATTGTGATGATATAAAGACAAGAGCTAAACCAGTAAGATTCTGGATACAGCAGCTGAAGTGCATTTCCATATGTAGAGTCTGCATGTGCCAAACCACCTGTGACTGAAAGGCTTTTTCCAGGGTGGAGCAGTGTTTTGCTTTCTTCTGGGCTTCTAAAGAACTCCACTAGAACCAAGCTGTCCAAAAGTCTTGTCTCAGAAAATATGGTTGTTTTTTGTACAGATGAGTCATCAGTAGGACTGTATTAGAATGGTGCAGTAATAAACTGCATGTTTACAAGGTATGAGCCCTAAGTAATCACTGGAGTGTAATGTAAATGCAAATATTTTCATAAAAATGATTTAAAACATTAGTCCTGTTGGAAAACGGGAGGTTTGCATGTGCATTTTCCACTGAACTGACTGTGCTGTGGGTCATTAAAATAGCAAATTTACAGGGAATCTTCTCTGTATAACAGCCATGTTCTCTGCTTTCTTAAGATATCATTTCTTGCTTCTTCGCTTGTTTGTGTTAGTTAAAAAGCATCTATCAAAGCATTTCATTTAAGCAAAAATTGCTGCTTCAACTAAGAAGTAATCAGCAGTGGAAGGTGAAAGCAGAACTTGACTGATAAGAAACAGAAATGTTTAACATATGTAAAAAAATTTTCTTAGCTCTCATTTGTTTTCTGAATAAAAAGGTTAAATCAAGTTTTCTGACTTTTTCTTTCCTTTGCTGGGGTGCCTTCCCTGAGGAAGTAAAATAATTTGAAGAAATACTTTGTTGCTTTCCTGACCTTCCAGCTCATAAGCCAGGAGCCCTAAGCTCTTTTGTACTTGTTGGTAAAAAAAGGAAGCAGCCACCAGCTAGTTGTTAAATGGGATAAAATAGATAGGCACCAGCTAGCTGTTAAATAGGGTACAAACATTTGTCCTAAATTTGGATTTCATATTAGATACATTATGCAGATGATAAATATGCAATATTCAGAGAATTCATCTCTGAAATCATGAAGTACTTGCTTTCTGATGCTTAGCTATTAAAGCTGTGTTTTGAAAATTTAAAGTATGTGCATCTTCGTGGCATGTTTTTAAATTTTTGGGTTATTTT
This sequence comes from Agapornis roseicollis, assembly GCA_002631895.1. Lineage (NCBI taxonomy): Eukaryota > Metazoa > Chordata > Aves > Psittaciformes > Psittacidae > Agapornis > Agapornis roseicollis. The sequence continues at coordinate 55,563 of NDXB01020326.1, read as the reverse complement.
TGTTTTGAACATTCAGGTTTTCAAATAAATGAATTTCCAAATTCAGAGAATTATAAGCTTTGCAGTTCTGGCATTTCTGACTTCCAGTTAGTTGAAAATGGCTTTATTGCTAAAGGACTACTTTATTTTTCACACTTCAGTGCTGAACTCGTAGCAGCAGTTATATGTAGGCAGCATTTTTAAAATGATAGGTAGTCATTGTTTGACTATTAATAACCAGTGAATAAACATGGTCAATTTATATTCATTATAATGGTGATATTTATTTGTAACCAAGTGTTCTTGGACATTGATTCAATTGCGAAGTTATCTGTATTTCTAGAAAAAAGTATTTCTTGGAAGAGCTGTGCAGTCTGGAAATGGGGAATGCAGTTCAATCATAAATTTTTGAAACCAAGTTGTAAGCAAAATAGTTTTCAGGTGTGACTTCTCAGAATTTTCGCTTCTGAATCAAAAATTCTCCACTGTAACTAGGCTTGGTTTTGAAAGTTTTCTGTTTCCTTATACAGAAATAGTTTTGCAACTCTTTGTTCTGTAGATGTGTCTTTTCTAGTAAAATTTCCACACACAAATTTTCCTTTGGATGTATGTTTGTTGGATTTGCTGGCTTCTAGGAAAGGCAAATTTGCTGGTCATTGCTGTTCAAATATCTGTTAATACAGCAGACCTCTTAGAACAACACTTGCTTTTCAAAAGCATTGATGTGACTTTTGTCAAAGAAATAGCTTCCTGGTAAGAGATGGCATTCCTCAAAGAAGAAATCTGGCAAGTAATGTTTAGTTCTCTTGCCGTGGCTTTCATCAGGGTGCCGTCACCATGTGGATATTGCAGCATCTAGAACATGCAGTCATGAACTTCCATAATTTTTCTTTTTGAACTTCTAGATGTTCCTCACCCAGCCTCACTTTTGGGAGATATTACACAAAACAGAGTTTCCAAAGAATGGAGGTACTTTGACTTTCTTAGGAATTCTGTTTCACAATTAAAATTTCTTTTCATTTTATCCTTCAGAGTATTGCAGATGATGTTCTCAGCTGGCTGGGGAGAGTGCATTGCTGCTTTTATCAGTTACCTGCTGATGTTAACTGGTACTAAAAACTTAAATCTGTAATTGTCCTTTGCAGAAATTAAATACTTAGGTATTTTTGTCTCTGTACATACCAGTAGAAGACAAGTACCCCTGTATTTACTAGTGTAAAATATTCTCTTGCTGCCTATTGCATGATTGTTTCTGAATCAGCTTATTGGCTTCTCTTTATCCTGCTCTTCTCAGCTTCCTCTCTGGTCTTGGTATTTTCTGTTTCTTTCTGCAAAGGAAATTAATAAATAAAGCTGATAGTGTACCAAACTGCATGTTTTATTCTGGATTTAATTGGTGAAAAAGCCCTCTCGTAACTTGAGGTTGAGTTGAAACAAGCCTAAATTGCTTGTTCCGATACTTCAGGCTTATAAAATTTGTGTTAAATTGCTGCATAACAAACCAGGAGCGGCTGCCAAGAGAATTCTGCCTGGAAGTTCTAATAATTTGAAGGACTCTGTTATGGTGTTTTTAAAAGGCCTACCTGTATTGGTCCGTTCAAGGAGAAAAAACATTGTTTGCTAAGTGAAATTTGTAAACAACCCCACAAACGCTACAAATTATGGCAGTATAGAAAGTGCAAAATGCTAAAACCAAAAAATACCAGCATTTCACTTTTACAGGACCTAGGGGGTTTTGTTTATTTTTTGCACTTTTTTCAGCATTTGGTGTTACGATTGGCACTGTTGAATTCAAAACTGGTAAAGTTAATTTCATTCTTACAACTGTACAGTTTAGGTTAATATTTCTGCAAGTCAGCTCATGTTTAAATGCTAGTGTTACTTGAATTTTATTTTGGCAAATATCTTTCCAACCTGTTTTTATCTGTGGTTTCAAAAGAAGTAGCTTGTGTAAATTTGTGTGTTCCTTTTAAAGGTATATATAGACATGATTGTAAAAAATAATTGAAAATATGTATTTTCTTGCAGAAAGATATTAAAGTAGAAATTTTTTCAAAAAAGTAATTTTAAGACTGAAGCTAATGCTGTATAATCATGAGAAGATAGAATGCTTCAGGCATATGAACATCCCGAGGCAAAGCTGAAGGTATTTTAAGTTATTGATAACATCTACTCCTCAGGGCTAAAAATGACTACTGTAAATTTTTCATTTCAGTATATAATATAAATTAACTAAATTTTATCATTTGGATTGAACTGAAAGTGTATGGAAAAGTGAAAGACAAATGAAGTTGAGTATCTGAGCAGTCTCAAGTATCTGGAATGCAATGTGACAGGGAATAGCAAAGATTTCACAGCAAGTGTTACATAAGCAGCACTGCATTTCTCTTGGCCTTAGAGGTACCGTGATTTTTTTCCTGCCAGAAAAGTATCAGTGTGGGAGGGTAAGACCTATATAGGAAAAGTGTGGCAAGTTGACTGAAGGTATACTAAGTATCTAGATGATGAATAAATGTTCTGAGGTGTAAACAGCTCAAGGACCATGACAGATTAAAAAATGGAGTTCTGCATGCAGATTTCTTTCTGTCACTGATAATGTCATTAGCTTGCTTAAAGTCTTTTGCTTAAATATCTGAGGTCTTAAGATTTTTATTATTTCTAACATTTTATATGTGAAAATGAATTAATAGTGCTTTGTTTTCAAGTTAGTCATACAGCGTTTGCATGTCAAGCACATCCAGGAATACTTCTTCAGCAATTTTGTTGTTAACATTGAAGGCTTTAGTTGCTGTTTAATAGAGGTGTATTTTGACAATGTTTAACTTGGTGAGGCTTGCTGTGAATCAGACTAGCAGGAAGGTCAGAGAAGTTACTGAAACATGCATCAAATAGTCACAGAAAATAGGAATAATGTCTGATTCTCAATTTAAGAACCATGTCTGTCTATTGCTTTAATTTCCACAGCTTTCTAGTAAAACCTAGGGTTGCTGTAACTGAGATTAAGTAATGATGTTTGTTTTGCATGATTTATTGAAATGTTTCATCTGTGTTGAGGAAAGCACAAGATCATGTGGTTAATATTCTCCCCACTTGCATATAGTGCTTTAAGGTTGGCTGACAAAAAAACTGTAATACATGCTAGAGTGGAAAATAACTTTGTAACAATTAGAATAGCTTATATTGAGGGGGACTTCTTACAAGGGCAGGTAGTGACAGGAGAAGGGGTTATGACTTTAAGCGGATAGAGGAGAATGGCTTTTAGCTGACTGAGGGTAGGTCTAGATTAGACATTAGGAAGAAGTTCTTCCCTGTCAGGGTAGTGAGACACTGAAACAGGTTGCCCAGAGAAGCTGTGGCTGCCCCATCCCTGGAGATGTTTGAAACTGTTGAATGGTGGCAGGGGGGGTTGGAACTAGGTGATCTTTAAGGTCTTTTTCAACCAAACCGTTCTGTGATTGTGTAAGGTAACAAACACTACAAAGGAAAGTGCTAGAGAGAAAAAATCTATCCAACCCTGTACTGCTCATAAATGGAAATTACTTCCTGTCTCTGCCACACCAAATTCAGTGGTTTATATGTCATTGACTACAAAATGAGTACATAACATTTTAATTGAAAATAGATTTGGTAAAATCAGAATGATTGAAAACTGGTGGGATAATTATATTAAAGGAATACAGTTATACAAAGTAGCTATTCCTGTTTAGAAAAATTAGTAGATGAGGGAGAACTGGACTGATCCTTGCTTGTTGAGGAGTTTTCAGTAGCCTTGAGCCATGGGGATATTGACTAAGTGAAGATCATTAAGCTAACAGTAAAGTCTAGGTTTTGGATCCATGCAGTTCCATTAGAAATCACTGGAGCAAATGCAGTGTGTTTAGCATCCTCATAAGCATGTGTCTAAAAGTATTTTGAGAATTCTGTTTGGGAGGTCTTATGCAGCCAGTTTTGACATGAAGGGTGCTATCTCTTACCTTGGTATTTTAATTTTGGATTGTGTTTGGCTCATGCAGTATGCTTAGGTATCAATTACAAGATTGAAAATTGTTAATAGACTAACCCTATGATCAAGATGGTTTATCACCACCATGACTAAACAGTGTCTTAACTCGTAATAGATATATTTGATGTTTGAGAAAGATTTCAGTAGGACTAACTTAGTTTCTTGAAGCTGAAGTTGGGGGTAGCAGGGAGGAAGAATGAGCAGCAGTTCTTAAAAGCAGGTAGAAGGTGATGGAAAGTGAGATTAATCTTTTTTTCATTAAAAACAACCCCCCCCCCAGCAAATAAAAACAACCACCA
>NDXB01020326.1:7384-47923 GCA_002631895.1 Agapornis roseicollis | reverse complement strand
TTTTTTTTTTTGTTTTTTTTTTTTTTTTTTTTTAAGTATACTTCAGACAGACTGTATTTGGCAATATAATTGGGAAATGATCGTGTTTAATAACTTCGGTTCTCAACATTCTGTCCTTTAGAACGATTGTTATTTGACAGTGGGTGCCTAGTGTCCTCATATATTAGCAGCATTTGAGACATGAAGCACAATTTTTTTAAAATACTTTTAATTTACAGAGTAAAAATGACTTCTTTGTACAGTTATTCCACTGCTTGAATCGACATTATTATTGCTTGCTGCAACACATTTCCTAGCTGAGATGGAATGGTTTTACATACTACAGTTGAGAAGACTGTTTTACTTTACTTCATTTTACAAATGTTGTATTCTAGTAAATTCAGTAGATTGAATCAGAAGGAATTCCATTCCTTCTTACTAACCACATTACTCATGTATTACAACCTTCCTGCTCTCATATTTGTGCTTCTCTTGTTGCAAAAGCTATTGCCTAGTAGAGCTCCAAAATGGAGGAAAACCCCCCATGTTTCTGCAGTCTAGCTTTTAGTTCTAGGTTAAACGTTTTAAGAGGAGTTCACGTGTGTGTGTTATTTCTGCTTATGATTTTGGTAGACAGTAGTAAAGTTATGACACTGGATTGTGTGAGGTATTATCCTGTAGAATAACAGAAGAACTGAAGCTGGAGCAGTAGGTTCTGTCTACTAGATGTTGAAAGCATCTGACTTATGATACCTTATTTTCATTTGCCATCTGTGATGGTAATTTGGTAATGCAAGGTAGTTAAAGGGTAGACTGCCTGGAATGATTGGCATTTGCTGTGGGGTGTGCAGGCAGTCACCATGAAGCCAGTACCCCTCAGTAACTTGTAGTTTGTGGTAGTTGCTCTGTGTTTTGAAGCAATTATAATTTTCTTTAAACTCAGAAATAAATTGGTGAGCCCTGCTTTCAAGTGCCTTTTTAACAAAGCTGAATCAGTACTTTGAGTGTATCTGTTCTGTTTCTAGATGATTAGTCTTTCTGTAAATCTTTGACAAATCCACTTGCCTCATTTTGATTGTGGGCTCTAACTCAAAAAGTTTTTTGAGATCCAAGAAAGTGCTCCATCCCTGGCAGTGTTCAAGGCCAGGTTGGACAAAACCTTGCATGGCATGGTTTAGTGTGGGGTGTCCCTGCTTATGGCAGGGGGGTTGGAAGTAGATGATTTTAAAGTCCTTTCCAACCCTAACTATTCTATGATTCTATGTTTGTATCAGAGGTAAAGATTGTATAATTTCAAGTTATTTTTCCCTGCTGTAGATTGATCATAATCTTCTTGATTCTGCTCAGGTAACTTCTAAAGTCTGAGACTTCATGCTTGTAGTAGTGCAGCAGCTGAGGTGTAGTCCAGAAATGATTGGTAACTGTTATTTCTCAGCTATCACTTTGCTGAACAGAGCTTGAAATTAGACTGAATAGGTCTGACTTTAAGCCCTTAAATTGTGAAGATTCATTTCTGTCTTTTGTGTGTATGGACATGCATCTGCTTGTAGCTGATAAGAACATTCATTAATAATCAAGCTTACCTAAGATTGTCCTTCCGTTTTATACACAAGTATAAACAAAAGGCACTGTTTCTGACAAGCCATGGAAGAGAAATTTCTAGAAATGTAAATAGGTAAAATTTAACAATGTACATTGTGAATCACAGGTAGAAGAGTAAACAGGAAAGACATAGCATAGGATTTGAATTAGAGGATTAGAGTTACAGAAGTCACAGATTTGTAGAAATAACATTGCCCTTCCCAACATTAGATTCTCTTGATGCAAGTCTTTGGTTTTCTATACAAAATAGGCTGTCATTTGTTCTGTACTCTTCAGCTGGTGCAGAGGTGCTAGGTAGTAAGTGGTGCCTAGATGCAAAAAAGACAGGATAGATTGATCAAGCATGCTCTGAAGTGATTTAGATCTCTTTAAAACTTGTCAAAGAGCTGCAACACAGCTGTGTTCTTGACTTTTGTGGAATTTCTGCTACTGCTGCATCTTCATTATTGGTGTTTCTGAGAAGCAAACAGTGGAACAATGCTAATGCTTAATCTAGAGCTTGGCATTGTATTGTTGCCAAATGGACCTGCTCAGAGAAAAGAATATGAGGTGATGAATCTGCTAAGGAAAACTAACTACTAACAAGTATGTGACTATTAAGCAAAAGTCAGAAGGTGGGAAAACCAGAGCTGATGTGTGTTATGGACCTCTGTTAAAGTTCTGTCTGTTATATGACAGTTTTTTTTAGTGAAATGAGCAATTATGGTATTCTGCTACTTACTGCACTGCATTGGTATTTTGAAAGATAGCTCTACCATCTAGAGGAGTTTATGGTATTTGGTCCTAACCTTGCTGGTTCTTCAGGCGGTATATAATGTTATTTCCTTGACTTATTGAATGCAAAGTTTCTGTGTACAAAATCGGTTTCAAACCTCTTAATTGAAGCTTCCAATGCCTTTGAATTATTCCAACCTCTGTGTTATGAGAAGTCCAGTGACTTTAAGTAACTCGTTCCAGCATGAACAAGGAAAAAAAATAATAAATTGTCCTGCATTGCTGTCCTCCTCCTCCCCATGAAGTGTAGCTCATTTTTCCAATGCTTTATTTCATTGTTAAAGGTGTCATTCTTAAGGGTTGTTTGATTATGTGTATGCTTGAAATAATTTACAACTTGCTTCGAGAAACTAATCGCAACATTTTATGAATGTAACTTCTGCTAGCTCCACACCATTATTATAGACATAGTATTTTTGTGCTGGTGGTTTTGGTATTTACTGATACATGACTCTTTAATATTTATTCACTGAGAGTGTATTCACGGCATAATTTAAGCATTTATTGGCATTGATACATTTGAAGAAAACAATGAACAATGGAAATATTATTGTGTACAGTAATTGGCTATGCACATCTTTATGGTTTGTGTATGAATATTATCTTGATTCAGTGCTTATCATGAAGTATTCCATTCATATAAATAATGCAGCTAAGACTGTATTTTAAAGAAACCAAAGCCACAATTACAGTAGGAGAACTTGACAGTCTCCTTATTGCTGGATGTAAATTTTTATGTGAAATTATGTACTTCATCTTGCATGATATTCTGGATTCTTGATAATGTGTGAAGAAAAGTTTTTCAAGTTTGTGTTATGATTATAATTGAAATATAAAATGAACTAAGTTTAAATCAAATTACAGGGGACAAAGGACTTTGTGCATACATTTTAAAGCAAGTGTTGCATTATAAATTATCTCTGATAACTTTAACCAAGAGCGAATTTGTAACTTGAATATCTGTAGGAGAGGATACTGGAAATCTTAGATAACCAAGAAGAGGCATAAGAATCTTAACAGTAAATATAACAACAGTTCTTATTTTCTTATGCCATTAGCAAAGAAAGAGTTAAAGTTGCCATAAGATTTTTCTGCCATTTTCAGAAATAACCTGTTATGGGTCATGTTATCCTTCTGAGAGCTATTGTCTGAGGTTTTTCAGCTTGGACAGAATTTCATTGGCTTGGGTACAAATCTTTAGGATTAAGAATTGCAGGCAACTAGTGGAGGAAAAAAAGTGAAAGCTTGTACATATAAAGTGGATTCTTGGAAAGAGGTTGAGCCAATGATGAATAATTTTGCAATACAGGGCCCTGATGGTGCCTTCTGATCCTGTGTCAGGCTCATGGGGCTGAATTTAGTCATTTGAGTCTGTAGGGCGAAAAGTGAAGGGAAGGAATGAGGATGTAAAACAGATTTGCAGGCATAAGCAGAGGCATAATTTGACCAAATGAAGCAAAACCAAAATACAGTAATTGAATTAACTACAGAGACTACCACTTTCATTGAATTAATTCAGTAATTGCCATGTTGCTGTATCTCAGTCCCTGTGTCATTAGCACTGCCAAGTAGCTGTAGATAACAAAAAGGTGCCACTGCATATCCTGACTCCCAGCTTGCAAATGGCACTGCACCTGTTTGTGAGGAGGCATGTGCTTTGACTTTTTAGAAGGTACATCTGCACTCATTATTAATAAGATTCATTTCACCTTATTTCCATGTACTCACGTTTTTCTCTTAGCTGATGCTTTTTTTTTTTATTTTTTATTTTATATTACATCTGTTTTTAGGTGTGTGTTATAAAGTTTTGGAGGCAAAAGTTGTATCGCTGTCCAGTGCTTAATCTCCAAAGTGGTCCAGTAATCTGAGTACATTGAGGGGGGAACTGATTTTTAACACATGTCTTCCAATTCCAATGTTTTTTTCCATGTTCTGTCTTCCAGCATGATAGCTGATGGATGCTCAAGGGAGAACAGAATTCCTGTTCTGTTGCCAGCTTGGAGGATAGGGGTTTTGCTGCCATATTATTTTGAATCTGTAAATGAAAATTGCTGCATTAATGTCTCTGTCCAGAAGGCATTACTTAAATACATTTGTGATTGTGGTAGTAAGGGGTAAGGTGGAGGGTTATCCCCTTCTGCAAGCATCAGTTGAAAACTGTGAAAAGGACTGGTTCCTACATCTGCGGGCAGCTATTTTTCAACCTGTTTGGAGAGGCCAGCTGAACTGGAGCCAAGTGGGCTGGCCTAAGCAGTCTCCAGAAGTCCCTTCCCAACAGTCAGTTCTTCTGTGGTTCTGTGTCTCGGTGCTGATGGCGCTAACGGAGAACTTGACCCATGAGCTTTGTCCTCCTTATCCGTGGCCAGTTGTGAGATGCACTGCTTTTGTGTGCCACGCTTTTCTTGTCAGTGAAATTTGCATAATAGCAACTTTCTCAGCTTGTAGCTGTGGAATGAGGATAGTTACAGAAGACTGAGATTCTCTGATATATATGATACTCTGCACAGGAGTCTGTATAAGGTCTTAAAATACCGTACCTTGGTAACATGCTTTCCTAAGTTGCAGGAAGTTCAGTTAGTTACAAAGCTTAGCCTTTTTCCTCTGGAAGAAAATTAGAAAAGGATTGCTAAAGAAAGCTTGCTTAAGAGGTATAAGCATTTCTGCAAAGTAAATGATTGGAGGGTTTCAGTTGTTATCTCTGTCTGGGACTACCTGGGTATCTGTTGTTTCTAAAAACTTCCACAAAAACTACCTTCTAAAGGGTGAAGTGACCTCTTCTGTTTGGTTGCCCATGAAATGACACCACATAGTATGGGGAACTGGAGGACTTAAGCATAAAATGGGTTTGGCCATCATTTAATTGTAAATTGGTATGTGATTCCCTGCTGTTTTCTGTAACTGCCATTTTCAGTAACATTTAACTGAAAACTAAGTTAAAGAGAAATGAAAATAGATGAGATAGAAGGAAGATGAACAACTTGAATAGTTTTATAGATGTCTAGACTTGGTTTCCAGAAACGGTATATTATGTATTTTGTGTGTTACTGAATGTTCATATACTACTACAAGATGTGTTCTTTCTGTCAGAAATAAGATACTGAGGGTAAGTATTTATCCTTAGAACTCAAAGTCTTAGAAATAATCTGAAAATGAGTGCTTTCTGGGAAGATAACACATATGAGAACTTTTCCTGAAAACTAAAGGTAGCACTGTATAAGTATCTAAAATTTATTTTGTGTTCTTTTTTTAACTGGTTAAACCCTGTGACTCTCATGTGCTTATAAACACACGTATTGACTCATCTCTCTAACCCTCTCTAATCCCCTCATATCTTTAACATAGTTGTTTGAAAGTATCATAGTATCAACAAGTACATAACTGAAATTGTCTTGATGCCTTTTAAATACTGGGAGAGTGGGAAAGACCAGAAGCATATTCTACAGTTTCTTTGATTGAGTGAATTTGGGTAAGGTTTGATTATATTTCACCTTTACTATACATTTGTTTCTGCATTAATAATGTACTACATTTTTATTTCTGTGGGAAGAATTGCTTTGGGGATTATTATAGATAGGTTTTTAGATACCAAGGTACAATACCTTGAAATCCACAAAGTAGGTTTTGTTTGTTTCTTTTTTTATACTTTTAAATAGGCAATATTGATTTGCCCTGTTGTACCTTTCAAAATTAATGTTTCATTAGAAGGTTACAAAATTCTCACTTTGCATTGGAAATCTTTTTTTAATTTCTGTATTACAATAGCAGATGCCAAGTAATTTCTGACATAGTTCTTTCAGAGACTGTGCCAAAAACCCCCCCAGATCCAAACAGTTGATTTTTTTGTTTCCTCCTTGTGCTTTACAATGCCAAAGGTGTGTGTGGGGGGGAAGAATTCTGTATTCATAGAGATTTTTTGATTACTTCTGACAATCTTAACAAAAATACCTTTTAACATTTTCATGATATGCTTGTAATTACACATATTTATAGCAGTAGTGACATTCACTGAAATAAAATTGTCTGCTTTCATCTGAGGCATTTCTTGTTTGATTGTTACATTTTTTTACCATGGATAGTCCTAGTCTGGCAAAGCTGGTTTTGGTGCTTTACTATATGAAATAGAACTTTTCTGCCTTAAGAGCAGGCTGTGATAAATTATAAATGTATATTTTCAAATAGTTGATGTAAACACCAGTAAAAATGTTTCTGTAGCATTTTTGCTACTAAAAGCCAAAATCGGAGGGAAGAACTTTCTGAGCTGTGTTCCTGGGAGAGGGAAGGGAAAGGATTGATTGTTACTGGTTTTATTTTCCAAGGAGTCTTACTAGAACCACCTTTTTTCAAGTTGTACATACAGAAATAAATTCCCATTCCAAAGATGTAATAGCTGTAGTCTTAAATAATCCAGTGATGTACTGACATCAGGATTCCTTGTCTCTGCTTTACACAGGAACACATAGCAGTTGCTGTTCACTAAGGCATTTCTGGAAGTTCTAAAGCAGAATTAAACTTTAGTTGTGTCTCAGTTATTTTCCCTGAAATTGGAAGTAATTTGGCTCATTTTCTGAAATGTTTTGGCAAAAGTTGTATACATTGATTTGTAGTAAAAAGAGGAGAAGTTTGCCATATGGAAGAAGACAGTTCGGGATGTTTCCTTTGGCTGGTATTTTGAGGAGGGGATCTCTCTCCAAAGGGTCAGCAGGAGACCACAGCAGCCTTTTTCTGTCTGAAGGTAATGATCACATCGTATGTGACCTGTCTGTATTAAGCCTGCATGTGTTTATTTAGCTGCCTGCATGTGTCCCATCTATTAGGTAAATTCTTACGGGGAAAACTACTTTGCTGCCCATGGAATCATTAACTGTTGCGCTCTTAAGAAGCACATCCTTGGTGAAAAGCAAGCTGTTAAGTAGGACAGGTCTTACTTACCAAAGGAGATTTGAACTGTTGGTGTGAAATTGGGAAGGGAATAAGCTTGTAGTCATTAATCTGCCCTTCTAAGAGGTTTGGTCTCAATTCTGGTAGTCAGGCCATTCTAAAAATTCCCACATACCCTTTTGATTCAGATTACTTGATCCCAATAAATAACCCACATGAGACAACCATCTCAGTGTCAAGTAGTAAATACCACACATGTGGTTCTGTTCTTGATTTGCCAACAGCTTGTTTGTAGTTTTCCTTAAGCCAGTGGTGGCTTCCTTCCTCTCCGCTTTCCCATGTTTTCTCATGCTTTTATCCCCTTATTACTGGATTTAACCCTCCTCATTGAGGCAAGGTTGAATTTTCTGTCTTGGATTTTCAGTCAGATAATTAGTTGTTACTAAATGTCAACAGTATTGTCAGGTGTTCTGTTGCATAAATAGGCTCCCAAAATATAACTACACAGTATCAAATCTATACTGACTGTTTGATGTCATATATTAATTGTCTAATTACTGTATCAAGTTTTAGGTGTTGAGAAATGTGCAAATCGTGTACCAATTATTTGTACAGAAACAGCATGTGACAGGTGGTGATTGGGTACTGGATATTCAGGATTCCACAGTTCTTTGCTAGCCAGCTGATCAAATCTTTTGATGCTTTCCCTATTTGCCTTATGAAAAGGTTATTGTGGAATAAGCTTGTCTAAATGTTATCCAGTACAATTGGTTAATATAGTCCTGAAGACCCTGATTCTAACCTCAAAGCAAGTATTTTTTACAGTATTTTAACATAGATCTGTAAAGTGGGATGAAAATGCTACCAAGAAACTGCAGTAAATATTGTGATAGAACCAGTTATTAAATAACAACCTCATAAATTTGTATGCAAAGGCAAACTCACTGCAAAGACTCTTCAAGATGCATTTTTTTGATGGGGAGAGAAATAACTGAAGTACGAAAATGAAATTGTAGTCTTTAGGAACATTATTCTTTGGTATTGTGGAAAAAGTGTAATATTCTTATTGTGGTGATCTTGCAAATGTGAGCATGTTATCTGATATCTGCCTGCAACTGATGTGATACAGTTACTTGAACATAAGTGAAGACAACAGAGTTTGCGGGAGGATGAGTTAGGAAGGGCTTGAGACTAGGTCATCACTTGGAAATTATAAGAAAAAACCATACAACTTTGTCCTCTCATATAATGTAATTGGGGGGAATGGGTATTAAAGTTGTTTTGATTTGTTTTTTTTTTTTTATATATATATGCCTAACTTTAATTTTTAATGTTAAAGAAAAACCCAAATTTAAGTCCTGTGTGATTCAGGAGTTTTCTTGAACAAAGAGGTTAACTAGAGAATAGTAACTCTATGATTAAAAACATAGCAAGGAGGGGAAACCATATTTAAAGAAGGGAGGAAGCAGCCTTTAATGAGACTTTAAGATTACTCTCCGTGTTCACTTCACTGAAAATCTCAAAGAAGAAATTGCAGGAGAATAAAAGTTTTGTAAAATTTAGACTCTCAAGTTGTTTCATTGAGCAGCTGGAAGAGTTCCCAGCTTACGTCAGATATGGCCCTTCTGAGAAAGGGAGAAGACAGCCCTTTCTTTGTTCCCAGCATAAAAAAACCCCAAACAAACAAAAAAAAACCCAAACCAACCCCTCCCCCCAAAAAAAGAAAAAAACAATTTTAAAAGCTGGTTTTAAGATCTCTATGAAAAGAAGGCTTATTAAAAGGTGCAGACTGTGTCTTCCCTACCCCAACCCTAAAAGTTAAACATTGGGTGTTTTTAGCTTTTCTTTTAATCTTATTTTCATGCCTTTTATTATAGTGCAGCCATTATGTGATAGCCATATTATAGTGCATTTGTATTTCTTTTACACCTTTTACACATTATTTTTTAGTCTTTGAGTATTTGATTATGAAACTGCAATGACTAAATAATATTCAAAGTGTATCTTTCACAGGTGTGCCGTATCTGCCACAGACAGAAGGTTTTGTCTATTTGAGCAGATATTGAGCCCAGGTTATCTGTTGGATGCTTTCCTTATCATACTAACATCAGAAGTGATTTGTCCTTCCTGCTGGATCATGAATGCAAAAAGTCCTGAAAAAAAGGTCAAGCAAGATTCAGTCTTGCCAAGTGTATTAGTTGTCTGTGCAAACCAGCAACACTCTTAACACTCTTGAAACATCTAAGTCAAAACTTACATGCGATGTCTAAGGTGTTTAAAAAGACAGGTAGAGTACAAGTTATTCCAGTATCAGCTATTGAAGTGTACACAATACATAAATGTCTTTCAGACTGCCCTTTATTACAGACTTTCATGTTTGGGCAGACCTCTCATCTGGAGTGAGGATGTCACAATAATCTAATCTCTTGTCCAAGGCAGGATCAGTACTGTTGATGTACTTTCTGACAGATGTTTGACCTGTTCAAAGACTTCAGAGTCTCTTCAGGCAGTCTGTTCTAATTTTCTGAGGTATAGGACTTACTGCCGTGGCCTGAAAATATGCTCTGTAAGCTTGTGTTTAGCAGCAGTATCATATCCTTCTGATCAGTTTGATAGCAAGAGTCTTCTCTCTTAAAGCAACTCCTGTGCTGTATATTTTCCTCATCTGAAAACACCTTTCCTGGAATGACGCATTTTATTTGGTCCCTTTGGACTCTTCTGTAGTCTATGCTATGTCATAGAAGTTGATTACTTTAGTAGCTTTTGTTTTGGCTTGGATGGCAGAAGAAATTTAGACCAAACTAAAGCCATACATACATTACTCCACAAAAACTGGTAGCTTTTTTTACCTTTCAGAGTGGATTTTTTTTTGTGGGTTTTTGTTTGTTGAACCAAACCTTACCTTTGGTTCAGGGAAAAGTCAGTAAATCTCCAAACTATGCAGGTCTTAGCTACTAGGCTCAAGAATGGTATTGCATGGGTAGTCTTTGGTTTGACTCTGTTTGGCTGAGAAAGTGAAATTAGTCTCCAGGTTAAAGCTCACTAATTCAGAATATAGGTGGCCTCTTAGCTGCTCTTGTAAAGCACTCTAACGTCGAAGTTTGGCCTATGTTACAGCTTCGGGTTTGGGTGGTTACCTCACTCTTCTCCTTTGCTTAAATAGGAGTGTTATCACTCATCTTGTATTGCAAGTCAGAGAGATGAATTGTAGAGACAGATGGCTTGAAACAGACAGGTTATTACAATGATAGTCCTATATGTAGTACATATGGATTCTGTGAGCTGCCATTCTCTTCTGCTATTTTCATGTCTTTTGCCACCTGGATTCTCAATTGACTGAGCCACAAGTAGGCACGCACAAAGGGTTTTTTTCTTCTTTCTTGACATATGCAAACCCCACCTCAGTTACAGAAGAACAGACACTGCTTCTGAAAGAAATCTGATTTGTTGTATGTAGGCATGTGTGTGTCCCAGAAGAGGAATTAATATAGCCAGTATAATTAATGTTGAGTAAATAGTTGTTTAGACTTGGGCTTGACTTGGCATGATTTATGATGGTACAACATGGTGTTCTACCAATCTTTCTTCTATTACCCACATTCCTAGTGCTTTTTCTTAAATTGTTTGGGTTTTTTAAAATAATTGTTTGTAATGATAATTCCAAGTTTATGGGTTGTGAAAAAACCTTTGAAAATGTGGACTCAGTGCTCATCAATACAGAAGGGACTGTCTCACATTAGAGAGGAACTAAAAAAGGTATTCTTGAACAAGTTAGTGTTCAAGTTAACAAAAATAGCTCAGTTGTCTAATCAAGATAACTATGAATATTAATCGTCTTACCTATTTCACTCCTCTCTGAAGACACAATGTATGGAATTGATCTTGCATCGCTACAAGCTGTTCACAGTAACAATTTGCTTTCACATTGTGTGTATTAATTAAAGAAAGATATTGCTGTTTCCAATCCTTTCAAGCCAGTGTTTAAATTCCAGTCTGGAAGCCATTACTAAAAACTATGGTGGAATGCAGCAAGGTATTCAACTTTCCTCCAGAATCACCTAAATACCTGCAGAAACCCTCTTTAGAAATATGTGCAATCAGAGACTGATTTATTTAGCTCGGTATTTAATGTTTGTAGAGGGGGGTTGGGGATTTTGATTTTAATTTGTACACTTGAGTAGGTTCTAAAGCTCATAGCTTGCACTGAGTTATATAGTAAAGACTATGTGTTATTCTCTTGGAGTTACTTGTTTATTCAGGTTTTAATGATCACAGTGAAGCATTTGCTCAATAAGTACATTACTGGATATTCACACTTTTACTAGCTTTAAAGTGTTCTTGAGTGTTACCTCTTTAATAATGACTTTTTAATGCTTGTGTTTAATTTCCTAGCTGCCTTTTTCTGTAAAAACATGAATGAAACTAAAACAGACAAGTGGACAGTGGCTTTATGAGACCTCTGCAAAGATACATGCAAGGAAGGCTTACTCATAGTGTCGACATTTAGGCTGCCTTTGGTAAATCATACCTTGGTGTCCTGGATTCAGCAGTTGCAGTCAGTTTTTCTTCTCTTTAGTAGCTGGTGTTTTGACTTAGCCGGGGAACAAGGCTGATAAGGCCGATGTTTTTGGTTGTTGCTGAGCGATGTTTGCCCTGACCGAGGACTCTGTGAGCCTCATGCTCTGCCGGGGAGAAGGGGGGGCCGGGAGAAAGGAGGGACAGAACCCAAATTGACCAAAGAGGTATTCCATACCATAGAACGTCATGCCCAGGAGGTAACTGGGAGTTACCCGGAAGGAGGGGGAACTTCCCGGTCGGGCTCATTTTTGGCAGGTGGTATCGTACCCTCTTCCCTTGTTTTCTTTGTCATTGTTATTATTGTTGGTGATAGCGATAGTAATTTGTGTTGTACCTTGGTTACTGGACTGTTGTTATCTGACCAGTGGGAGTTCTTCGGCCCATCTTCCCTCCCCTCCTCCGGGAGCCGGGGAGGGCCAGAGGGGGGGTGGGGGTTGAGTGAGTGAACGTGCTGCCTGGCTGGGTTCAAACTATAACACTTGGAAGGCCAAGTTGGAAGCTGAAGTTCCTTAGATGTTAAGTGCTGGATGTTTCCAGTTGCTCACTGGAGACATGTGAATTAGTTGTCTGACATGGTCTCCATGAATACCCTATATTACGTCCCTGTTTTGTGACTGTCAGCCTTTCAGTGCAAGGAATCAAATATGTCTTTGCAGTGGTATGACAAAGGATCATGTTCCTGCCAAGTTTCATTAGAATATAACTGCAGAAACCAAATAAAGCATTAAACAGTAAACTTACTGAAAACAGGTACATTTGTATTTAAAAAACCGAACCAAACCAAAACCAACCTGCATAAATGATGTACCCATGCATACAAATACTGTTAGATAGCGTTCTTGTAGGAATTCCTCTTATTAGCTGAGGGTTATTTTGTCCCCTGTATATCGCTTGGGGTTTGTTTTTTTTCTGCTAAAAACTGTTGTGCATCCTGTAGAAATCCACACTTGTGTTGTTAATATTTTGTGAAACTTACTCCTGATTTCATGCTCATACAGATTACAAAGTCCTAACAAAATGAATTTGAATCCCAGAACGTGTTCTTTTTTTGCACTGTATTTTAAAACTGCAAAGCAAAATAAGGCTACAGACAATGCAGAAGAGTTTTTTCTGTGTCTTAGAAACACAAAAACTCATAAAGTTTCCTGTGTTGTGGAACAGAACAGCATTGTACTTTTGCAAGATGCATCTGATGTTCCAGTCCAATTTCAGGCTGAGCGGTGTGCAGAACTTTCTGAAAAGAATGTCCATGTTCAATGGCAGAACATGACTGTAAAATGCACATTATATCTGTTTCAGTTTGCATGCTAGTAGTGACAGGTGCTCAATGGTTGTCAGCATCCTTGTCAGCATGGAGACTCCTTTGACATTAAAGTCAAGCTTGGTCCTGATGCTGTGCACCTCTATTGGCAGTTCCATCAGGCCGTAGCTGATCAGTGAATGTCAGAGCTTCTGCTGTTCTTCTGGTATGTCGTCAGCCCTCTGTTTTTTTGAGCTGGCCTTGCCTGTTATTTGAACTTGCCATGCTTCTTCAGCAGCTTTCCTGTGGGAAATGAGCAGATAGGTCATGAGTATATAGGTATCTTCAAGGCAATGCAAAACCACATCCAAAGTGACTTGCATAAAGGTTTGTAATGATTACCGTTGCTTTAAGCCAGTCAATGGGTAAAGTACCCAGGGACTCATTAAGTGACATTTGTGGTGTCTGCAACAGAGTTTTGAGCTGTATTTCAGGAAATGCAGTGACAGCCTTTAATGTCTAATTGACCTCTTCTCTTTGTTTCACTTTCCATATTTCCTTCTGATGTGTTCCCCCGTGGCAGCAAACAGCCCTGCTCAGTATTCTGAACTTCTGCTCGGAATTGCAGCACCTCAGCCTGGGCAGCTGCGTCATGGTGAGTACTTACACCGCTCGGGGGGGTGTGGGTTTGTATGTGTGGGTGCAAACACTTGCTTTGGAACCCAGGCTAGGCTTATGTTTCACAAAGACATGTTAAATGCTAGGCTGATATTATACTCTCTTAAAGGGTCCAAGATGAATGCAGTTTAGTCATATACTTAAGGCTTATATACTAGTTTAGAAGGTCTAAACCAGCTTGCAGGCTTTTTCACAGTTGTTCAACTTCCTAAATTTCTGGGCATTCCTTATAATCACTTTTTCTTTCCAAAGAAAGAAAATCACTTTTTCTTTCCAAAACTAGTAAGCAAGACTTACTTATTTTTATTCAGACCAAATCATCATTTCTAGCAGATTAACACTTGTGTCTGACCCTACAGTACCACAAGATAAATATTTTCAGTAAAAGCCACTTGTCATAGACTTGGTGGAACACTGATGATTTAAAAAAAAGGAATACCAGGAACAGCAGCAATTCCCGCAGGGCACTCAACTGAGCTGTATTGCCTGTACATGCCAGAGGCAGAGGAGACTTAGCTGATCTTCCCTGTAGTTCGAGAATCATAGAATGGTTTGGGTTGCAAGGGACATTAAAGATCATCTAGTTCCAACTCCCTGCCATGGGCAGGTGTCCTGGGTGCAGCTGTAGCAGTCACTTTTCTTCTTAGGGATTAAACCACAACAGCACGGACATCTTCCACTAGACCAGGGTGCTCAAAGCCCCCATCCAACCTGTCCTTGAACACTGCCAGAGATGGGGCAGTCACAGCTTCTCTGGGCAACCTTTGTCAGTGACTCGCCACCCTGACAGGAAAGAATTTCTTCCTCATGCCCAATCTAAATCTCCCCTCTTTCAGTTTAAAGCCATCCCCCTGTTGTTCTATCCCTACATGCCCTTGTAAAAAGTTTCTCTCCAGATTTCTTGTAGGCCCCGTTTAGGTACTAGAGGGCTGCTATAAGGTCACCCGTGAGCCTTCTCTTCTCCAAGGTGAGCAAGCCCAACTCTCTCAGCCTCTCTGTCTTCATCAGAGAGGTGCACCAGCCCTCTGACCATCTTTATGGCCTCCTCTGGACTCACTCCAACAGATCCATGTCCTTCTTATGTTGAGGGCTCCAGAGCTGAATGTGGTGCTGAAGGGTCTCACAGGAGCAGAGTAGAGGAGCAGAATCACCTTCCTTAACCTGTTGGACATGCTCATTCGATGCAGCCCAGGATACAGTTGGCTTTCCATGCTGCAAGTGCACACTGCCAGCTTGTGTTGAGCTTCACATCAACCCACACCCCTAAGTCTCCTCAAGGCTGCTCTCAATCCATTGTTTGTCCAGCCTGTATTAGTGCTTGGGATTGTCCAAAGAAGCAAGTGATAAAGGAGAATTGGCTCAGCCTTCCGTGCTTTGACTCCTGGACAGAAGAGGAAGGCAGTGTTGACTGTTTTTTCAACAGTCCTTATTTTCCTGTGTTTTTTGCTAGTGGATTTTATTTTTTCTGCCTGTATGTTTGGCCTTTGTTTCAGTCCCGTTGGCTTGCCCAGAGTAACTAGTAAGACTTCCGTAAGCAGATGTAGCCTAGAATGGAAACAGACGTATTCTTTAATCTGCATGTGCTTATGGTTGCAGTGCCCATAGTCATAAAAACCAGTTTTAATCATCTTTTAAAAGAAAAACAACTGTGGAAAAAAATAAAGGGGGGGGGGGAGGTTCAGAGGAAAAAAACCCAACTTTTCACTGCCTTTTCACTGATCATTAGTTTTAAGTGAATTAAAGGCACCTATATCTGGGGTTTCATAGGAAATTTATTTTATTTTTGTTGTTTTAAAGAGGAAACCTCTACTATACAATAGTTTTCAGAGCTCTTTAGAAATGACAAATGCTTAAAACAGATCTGTAGGTGTGTTAGCAAGCAAATCTTGAAACACCTATGTATGTCTGGAAAGATGGTATAGATGACAAGTTGTTTGCTTTCCTTGCAGATTGAAGACTATGATCTTATAGCAAGCATGATGGGAGCAAAATGCAAAAAGCTTCGCAGTCTGGATTTGTGGAGATGTAAAAACATAACTGAAAGTGGAATAGCAGAATTGGCGTCAGGCTGCCAGCTTTTGGAAGAACTTGATCTTGGCTGGTGCCCTACGTTACAGAGCAGTACAGGCTGTTTCACAAACCTTGCACGTAAACTCCCAAACTTGCAAAAGCTCTTTCTTACGGCCAACAGGTCTGTGTGTGACACAGACATTGAGGAACTTGCTGCTAACTGTACGCATTTGCGGCAGCTGGATATATTGGGTAAGAAAATGTGGGAATACTGTTTTTTATCTTACTGTGTCTCAGAAATTGTGCAGTTAAGGAGTCCTTAAGACAAAACTGTCTTCTAGACATATCTCTAAATAAATATTTCTTAAAATTATGGTTTAACATTAAAAAAAAAGTTTTACTCACTGCAGTGAATTTCTGACTCCGAATCCAGTGTGTTTGTACCAACCATGTAATTTGATTACTTAGTAGGAATTGCTTAAACTGAGATTTAACTGCAAGATTTTTTCAGTAGCTTTTAGTTTCATGACCATTATTTTTTACACTGAAGTTTTTCTCTTCTGACTATCAAAAGATGCAGTTTCTTAACCTTCTTTCTGCTTTTGTTGTTTTATTCCTTTGAAGCATGATAAAGTATATTTATAGTGTGAGTCTGTCATCAATAAACAGGTTTCTGCTTTTACGCAATACAGATATATCAAGCAATATTGAATTTCTTTGTCACTTTTACCAAGAAGTGAGTTTGTCTCATTAACGAGGAAAAGGTAATTAACAAAAAAACTTAAAATACACTTTCTAGTAAATGGAAAGGAAGTGATGAGGGGCAAAAGGTATAGCAAACCTTGAATTTCTAATCCTCTACAGCTTCTGTAGTTAAAAATACTTTTAGAAATATAAATACACTTTGGGCTCTTGAGTAAGGACTTGGAATACAGTTTTGCATGATACTAAATTTATTCTTTTTATGGTGGAATGTGAAGTTTTCTTTTTAAAATAATGTAGGACAGCAGGAATATTTGTGACATCAGTGTGGGAGAAATGTCTTTGTGCTTTTATTGACTTATTTTCATAGGGCTAATTGAAAAGGGAAGATATAAATGAAAGGAAGTAAAATAACTGCACTGTGTATTTTCAATTTTTAGTATTTTAAATGGAAATATTACGTTTGAGATCAATGCTGTAAAGAACTGAGAGGCCTCAGGTTGAATAATGTTCCAAGCAAGTTTAAGGCTATCAGCATTTCTCATTACAAAATATTTACCATATGGCTTCAGATTGTCATTCTAGTATAGCTAGTACACTCTTCTATCATGAAATATGTTTCTACTCATCTCTGAGAAAGTTGCCTTCTGACCAGCATGGGAAGAAACGAACAGCTGAAAACTTAACTCCACCTAATAGAAGTTGTAGAGACTTGATGTGTGTGTCCACAGTAGGTAATGTGGTTTGCGTATCCTCAAGGAATCTTACTTTGTAGCTAGATTATCAACATCACATTTCCCTCTTCTGACATAAAAAATTTCCGAACGTCGTGGTGAATGAAGTCTTTCATAAACATGTATGTTCCCCTGGCCACCCACTTCTGTGCATTTCTGTTACAGCAGCATTGTGTCTGCCCACAAAGTGGTCTGACCTTTTCATTACACCAGAGGCTGCCCAATGAATAGTTTGACTTTAAATCCTGTGGATAGTCTTACTACTTCTGTTGCCCCTCTGCTGGCATTGAAGGTTTGTTGCCAAGCTTCTTCAGCATTTGAATTCACATTTGAATTTAGTTTGACGTCTTGCTGATGTTTTTGTGGAAAAATAACACATGAACATGGAAAAGGAATTTGTTCTATTCTCTATGTGCTTGCCTCTATTCCTGAGTCAAGTGGACTTGTAGTAAACCTTTCCCAGTGAGACAGCATGTTGTGTTCAGATAAATGCTTTCCAGGGGATATCCAATTAAACTATCCAAAAGAAGGGGTAATGAATTAAAACTTAAACAGGAGAAGTTTAGATTGGATATAAGGAAGAAGTTCTTTCCTGTAAGGGTGGTGAGACACTGGAATGGGTTGCCCAGGAAAGTTGTGAATGCTCCATCCCTGATGGTGTGCAAGGCAGGGTTGGACAGAGCCTTGGTTGACATAGTTTAGTGTGAGGTGTCCCTGCCCATGGCAGGGGGGGTTGGAACGAGATGATCTTGAGGTCCTTTCTAGCCCTAACTATTCTATGATTCTGTGTTACCAAAAAACCTTAATATCTGTCTTCCAGACCTCACTTTTTTTCCTTCAGGGGAATACTTGGTAAGTGGAAAGAATGTTGTTTTCTACTGTAAATGAGTCAGTACAGCATGATACAATGTGTGTGAAAGAGCTACTTAGCTTTTTTGTCAACAGCAAAGAAACTGTTCGTTTCTTTGTCTGAACATGGGAACCATTACAGTCTGTGGTTAAAAGGAAAAGTTGTCAAGTAGAACCACACTAGGTCATGTGGAGGCAGAGTTGCCAGGTGTTCCCATGTAAGTGCAGAAATCTTTGTTGTCTGAACTAAAGAGCTAGTCTCTCACAGTGCAGGAGTACCAAGGAAGTCATAAATCTCTGTATGTGCTCTAACTTTTGGCAGCTGATGTAGAGCCATCCTGTTACTATAAGCTACAGAAATGCTTAGTATGTTTTTGTCCTTTTGAATGAGTGTGACAACAGGCCTGAAGCTGTTAGAGGCCTGAGGTCAGTGCTTAGCTTTGCAAGAGTAACCTTGAACAGTGAGTCTTCTCTGTGATGTGAAAGAATGAGAGGTACTCTCATTATATCCTTTGTCATCTCCAAAGTACAGAAATACCTGGCTTGTACATGCCTTGTAAAGGGTGTAGGAGTGTTGCTGATAGGTTAGCAGTGCACATCATAGGGGAATTTCTTTTGCTTCAGCAAGCTGTTTAAAAGCTTGAGGTTTTTTTATGCTTAACTAAGTAGGGATCAGAATGTCATACCTTGCACTGTAGTTGCTAGAGCTGACAATACTAGCCTGGTTTCTCTGCAGTTTTTAGAACTTAAAAACTTGTCAGGGCAACCTTCTAGTTTTGATTATAGATTATTTATCATCACAATAGCTTCAGGACTGGAAGAGTCTAAGCCTCTGATAGAAATCTTGAACTCTGTGTCTTTCATTTAAGTATTGCAAAATGAATGTTATATATGCCCTGGATGCTGTTTTCAGGTACTGTGGCTTGCTACCCATCTGTCCTTTACCATTATCATTTGGCAATTCCCTTGTTACATAATCAGAGCACTCCATACAAGATTAAAATTGCCAATTTTCAAGGGCTTCATAAACTTACTGGCTCATATAAAGCATTATTTGATGGTAGCTGTGTTTGTGGTGTGTAATACATACTTCAGAAAGTAAACTTCTATTTAAAAGAAAAGATACCATGGGTTGGATCCATATCGCTATATTATAATACAGTTTGGAAGAGGAAGCATGATGTATGTCACTGAGTATATGAGGGTGTGCTTCTTAAAGTTTCAATTCTGGGGTTTCTTTTACTCATTACGTACAGAGCTGCCTGCTTTTACAAGTATCATTTCCTTCTCTGCCCACATCTTTTCTGGTGACTTACGTGGCAGGTTTCTACTGTGCTGTAGAATGATCCAGCTGTGATCATCTGACAATTTTGTGGTGATGGAGTCCATCATCCAGGGCTATCCTCTAGACCTGTAGTTAAAAACTAATCCTCAAACTGTGATCAGCATTGAGCAATGTGACAAGTCAGATGACAACTTGAATTGGCAGTGCCAAAGGCTTTTCTTGTACATTATATCAGCTGCTTTGTTCTGTTGCTGTGGGGCTACCAGCTGCTTTCAAGGGTGAAGAATAAGTCATCTTAACCTCACTCCCCAAAATTCGTGACTGCCTGTGTCCTGCACAAAAAGGGTAATGAAAAGTAGATGCCCTTGTTAACACAAAATTCATGTATTCCTATCTACATACCAACACCTCCCACACCTTCCTGAGCAGCAGAAAACCCAACAGCCCCCTTGCCAGCTGTCAAAATTTTCAGCTTTATCTTGAGAGCATCAACACGTAGTTAGTCAATTCAAACACAAAAGTGCGTAGAACACTAAAATTTTGAATTTGAGTTGTGTGCAATAGATTGAATAAAATGTAAGGTATAAAAGACTTGTCTGGCTGCTCTAAGGAAAGGAAAAGTAAGAACATTTGAGGGGATAGAGCTTGATATTTTTCAGTCTCTCAACTCTTAAATATTATTTAATGTGTAGTGGTATCTCTTGCCCTAGAGATCAGGGCTGTAACGTGCTTTATAGCCATCATACGCAGGTCTTCTGAACAGCTCTACAATTTGAAGACTTTGATATATGCTAGAAATGAAATAATTTACAGACAATAAACATAATTATTTCAGTAAACAGATCATTACTCAGAATTGCCTTTGTGCCAAACAACAAAATTACAGATTTTAGTGTATTGGTTATGTATTTATTCTGAGAAATGGCCAATTAGTCCACATAGGAGAAGTTGTAAGTGACAAAGGTCCAAAAGCCTCTGAGCTCAAGAAAAATGCACTATATGAATAACAAGCAGGATATGTTGTCAGTCTTTCAAAAGCAAAGGAAAACATATATTACACTTCAGAAGTGCTTTTGTGTGTGCTTTTAAGATACCACATCACTAATTGTAGGTTGTATAAATAAGACTGCAGGTGATGTTTGCTTATCCTGTGGTGTGACTAACCAAACCCCAACCAGGTTGCTGGGCTTTTTAGCTTTTAGAAAAAAGATATTCCCTAACGTAAAATCGTAAGTCTGAAGAGGAAAAAAGAAACAGGTGCAGTAAAACATTCAATTTAGGATGGCCTACTTAGACTGAGATATTTAATGGATTTGTAACTCAGATGAAATGGTAGGAGAACTGTCGAAGTTCAGGTAGGAAGGGATGAAGAACATCCTACACAAAAAAAATCTGTGGCTAGGCATCTAGATCTGGTATTTTTTGTAGAAACACACATTTGGATCTTGAAGCATAAAAGCTGTTATGCGTAAATAAGACTGGTTTTAAATGAAGGTGCTGATTCAGTAGCAATTTTAAGGCTTGGTAAAAAAACCCCAGGAGTAGCATAATATGTTCTTAGAGTTTCAGTTGGAATGGTAGAGCAGATCCTGATGGTAGGACAGCGGTAAAATCTATGGTCAAGCAAAGTGAACAACTGAAAGTGTATTACAGAATTTCTGTATATGGCCATAGGGACTGTTACATCAACCACCAGTTGTGGTGATGGTGATCATATAATGATAAGGGAGTTAAAAGTCACAATAATAATGACAAGCTTTGATTACCTCCCTATAAGTGAAGTAGAATTTGGGGTATGATAGGAAAGATTGTTTTTTGGGTGATGTTAAATGACGTCTCAGATTTAATAGCCTACCGTAGAAATGAAGACTACACTTAGATACCCCCTTGCTTACACAGGAGACTACTAAAACTAGAGGCATCTTTCTGGAAATAAATCCTGTTCAGAGAAGGAAAATAGGAAGATGAACTTTAAAAAGTGAAACAAAATCACAGTAAGGCAGTATGAGATATTAAGGAACTATTGGCTAAAGGTAAATGCTAAAACTGTTTTTTCAGATATGTTGAAAGAGGTTTACAGGAGAGTTACTGAGGTTGGTAGGTACTCCAAATGTGAAAGATTACTCAGATCAAGGAGGCCATTGCAGCAGAGCTGTTGTCTGTCATTAAGGTTCATGGGAAGGAGGATCAAGTAGGCTGCTACATCAGTCATTCTTTCCAGGAGATTAGCCTGGAAAGCTGCTTTAAATTGGAATGCCAATACAGAAAGCTTTTGAACAAATCAATACATTGAACAATAATAAATTGTTAGGGCTAAATAGTATTTATGCAGCGGTTCTAAATGAGCTTAAATACAGAGCTGTGGAAAGCTTATTTCTGGTGTGTGGTCTGTCACTTAAATCAGCTTTAGCACTGGAGAAATGAAGGGTTATGAGGATGGGACAAGCTTCTCTAAAAGTTGCAGGTTAGAAGCTGCAAAACAATAAGATCACCTTTTGCTCTGTGAAAACCAGTTGCAACCATGAAGTCAGATAGTTGGTGGACATGAAGGCCATTATGATATTTTGAGGGAGAGCTGCATCCCTGTGAGGATAGCGTAGTTATTCTCTCCAGTCTTTTAGGATTCCTTGGAGTTCCTCATGGTCATGATCCAGTCTATAAAAGTTTGGATTTTCAAAAGCTTCAGCCAAGGTTTTTCTGCTTTCATGACTTAGCTGTCTTCTTCTGGGTTATGAGTGTTTCAAAGACAACAGAGGAGAAGAATAATGAAATTACGTCATCACTGTAGTCACTGAGGTTCTGTACTGACCTGCTCATACGTAATCTTGGCAAAGGGGTGGATAATGCATTACCAGAGAGTAATGCACAGACATTCAGAGTAGAAAAATCTTAAGCTGAAGAATTTAA
Source organism: Agapornis roseicollis (assembly GCA_002631895.1). NCBI lineage: Eukaryota > Metazoa > Chordata > Aves > Psittaciformes > Psittacidae > Agapornis > Agapornis roseicollis. The sequence goes on along the minus strand of NDXB01020326.1, from coordinate 25,707 downwards.
CACTGAAAAAATACAGGATGATTTTATCCTGTGTTATCATCTGACACTTAGTAAACAGATGATAAAGCAGGAAGAAAACATTCCATCAAATGCAAAGTTATTGCATGAGGCAAAATGACATTCACTAAGAATATGGAGGGAGGGAACTATGTTAGTTCCTGTTTAGTAGGAAAGAGATCCTGTGGACAATTTTTAGAAAACATTAGCTCCTTGCTCAGCATCATTCTGACAGGCAAAGAGAATTTTAAAATATTTTAGGAAAGAAATGGGGAAAACACCGTAAGACCTCATTTAGAGTTACTGGCTCTGTGCTTAGTGCACTGTATAGCTCTAGCTGCCCAGTTTTAAAAGTACTAAATTAATGCAGAAGCGAGACAACAGGGGTCATCTGAAATGCAAAGGAGTCTGGAAATCAGGCAGACTTTTGAGGGAACAGAAAGATGTTCACAGGGTTATAAGTATGTAGAAATAGTTTAATGGGAGTGATCTCTCACTGCTTATCTGTGATTCATTGCCTCTTATTACAATTAATAGCGTGTTTAAGGTTTATGGGGGGAGCAATTGTTGGTTTTGGGAATTTTTTTTTTTTGTTTAGGTTTTTTTTCATTGTTGGGGTTTTTTTGTTTGGCTTTTTTGGTTTGGGGTTTGTTTGTTTGTTTTGGTTTTTGTTTGTTTATTGGGGGAGTTTGGTTGGTTTTGGCTTTTTTTCCTGTAAATAATATTGGCCTTGACCATAGACAAGATCCTGGGCTAGGTGGCCTTTTGGGGTGCAGTTCAACTGAAGGTGAAGCTGTGTAAGTTGTAGTGTCTACTGACAAGTGTGTGCAGTCATGTTGGATGTATAAATTGTAGAGCCAGGAGAGCTTTTTTTTATCCTGCTATAGTGGTCCAGGCTTCGTTCACTTGCCCAGAGTAGCCTGCCTAGCTTCCAGATGTTCCAGTAAGGCATGGATCTCCTCCTCTGGGTTTGCAGGTCTTAACAAAAACTGTGGTACAGGAGCATTTTTTCATAACGCAGTATCAAGTAGCTTTAAGAAAAAAAAAAAAAGTATTATTCTCACTAACTTTACAATTTGCTTTGTTTCTTTTTTTTTTGTTTTTGAACAGGGACAAGGATGGTAAGCCCTGCATCTTTAAGAAAATTGCTGGAGTCTTGTAAAGATCTTTCTTTACTCGATGTGTCCTTCTGTTCGCAGATTGACAATAGAGTTGTCCTAGAACTGAATGCCAACTTTCCTAATGTGTTCATAAAAAAGAGTTTCACTCAGTGACTCACTACTTAAGCTGCTGTGAAATTCATTTGACAGAGTTGTTTCCTGTGAATTTGTGATGACTTTTTTCAAGAAGACTATAAATCTGCTATGAAATAGTGGAAAGTATCAATTACCTAAAAAAAAATAATAAATGGGTAAAATACATATAAGTAAATTATGAGTTTCCTAAAGAGTTGATATTGCACCTAAGAATTGTTTTACTCTGTATTAATTGGTGGCAGTGCATGTTTTTAAATACCAGCCATCTATGTGGCTTTAATGAGAAGGAAATTAATAATGTTGTCTTAAATGTCCCTTTATAGAGTGTTACACACAATAAATTGTTTATATCCAGATAGAATCAGAATTTCAATATTTAGCAGTAAGGAAAAGTTGGGTGCTTCCTTTCTATGTAAAAGTGTTTGTATGTGTATATATGAATGTATACAGATGTATATACATAGATACTGTAGCATTCTCGCTTGGTCTGCAGCATAAGATACTATGATCTGGCCTGTAATTAGTTGTTTGAAAGCCTATTTATGATTGTAAGAATGGATTGAAAAAACACTTTGTTGTCTTTGGATTTTTGGCAATGAATTGCATCTGATATGTTTTTCTCCCTTCCTTCACCTGAAATAGATGTTGTGATGTTTTACAGTCCAGCCTAAGTGACACAATCAATAAATGAAAGAACCTTACACCTGAACTTAGAGCAGAAGCAAAAGAGAAAATTGCCAGATTCTTCTTGGTATTGGATATAAAGTTGGAGCCAGGTATTTAGTGTCATAACTGGTAATGTGTAGAAAACTCCAGAGCAATTTGTGTTTCCAGTTTCTGTCATGGCCGAGACTTGATTTGTGATACATCTGGTTATCATGCAGAGTACCATGAAAAATAGACTTAGGGTAATGCATTACACTGGCATCAAATCTATTGTCAAGTGTAAAACCAAACATCTTTGTTTAGTAAAACAGCAGTGAAAATGTAGTATAGTGGGTTTGAAAACAGAGCAATGTGATTTGGTGATTTAATAATCACCAAACATTAGCATTGGATTTGGTTTGGTTTTAGATTTTTTTGTTTTGGTTTGGTTTTCCAAGAGATGATCACTCAAAGTACTATTGCACTCTCTTTAGCACTGTTTAGCCTCTGAAGACGGAAAACTATCAATGGACAAATTCTGGAGGTTTCTTCCTTTTGCACTTTCTTGGATGAGGATTTTCTCCTTTTATTTCCTTGTTATTTTGTTTTGTGTTTTTTTTCTTCCTTGAGTACCACTGCTACAATATGTTGCTATGTACAGCTTGAGTTTAGAATTTTATCTTTATAGCCACTGTTGATGAATATGGACCATGAAATATAGCCTGTCATTTGATATTAATTCCACTATTCTTGTATTGATGGCACTTGTTACCTACAGAAATAAGAAAAAAATTATTTTGTCTGGCAAAAGAACATTATTGCAGTGAAGATCACTGGCAAAGAATACTTCAGTTTATGCAGTAAATAACTGACTGCTACTAGAGGACTGCTACGAATCACTGAAGATTTGATAATCTCCATGACTCCTGAATGAACACTTTGAACTCCTTGTGCTGGTGCCAATACTTTATAAACAATGTCATGAAACAGCTACAGAACACTTACCTAATCTTATAGATTGACCTTTTTCGTCAGATTTTTCAATTTTACAGAAACTTTTGGAAATTCCAGATCCAAAGAAGGGCATGCACAGTTGGCTTTTTGATTTTTCTTCCACACAGATGGCACTATGGGATTTCCAACTAGATTATGCCATTCCATTATTTGTTTTCCCCAGAAAACTGGACATTGTCAAGAGATCTTTGGCTTGATTTACATTTTTTTCCATACTGACAGTTGTCAGCTTTGGTGTGCTTCTATATGAGACCTCATTTCTTTCAGTCAGGCTTGGGTTGGTTTATTTTTCTGGGAACTTAAGCTTTTAACTTTTTTTTCCTACAAGTAATATTTTTCCTTGTAATTAAGTATTAAACATTATTTTTTTAGAGAACACAGGTTCAGATAATGGGAGTTTACAAAGAACAGTGTTTCAAAACAAATGCTTTTGTTGTGAAATTTCACTTCTCAGGGTGCATCTGTATTTATCTCCTTTTTTTCCTTAACGATCCTTGTTTTTCTCTGTAAATAAAATAGGATGTGGATGAAGTGATAGCCATTGTGCCTTTGAACTGGTAAACTTGGTAAATAATACAGTTTCACATCTACAGCATCAGTGAATCAAATAAGAGGTTTTGTAATCATGTATGTGTAAAGGATTTCATTCTCTATTGCTTTTTAGATAGTATAAAGGAGGTTTAAATTGATGTTTTGTTCATACTAAAGGATTTTTTTTTCTTACATTGAGCCTTCAGTTTGAAATTGGTTTTGTCAGGAATCCTCTTGTCACTTGAAAGATGAATTGAAGTCTGCTTTTTGTTTGGACTATTTAAAACTCAATTATTGCTAACACAATTAATTCAAATAGCTGAAAAATAATTGGGGAAGACTTGCATCTGTAGTTGTAGACTTTAAACTTCAAACAGCGGGTAAGAAGCTCTTTTAGCTGTGGCTTTATATGTCTTCCAGCAAAAAGAGCATAGACCAGACTTGACATTTCTAGTATTTCCAGGGCAAAGACAGTTAACATGCTTTTAGACCTTCCTTATACATCACAAGCAAAAATAGATCACTGTCTTCTTAGTTGTACTGTTTTATACTTGTGTGTATATATGTATACATGTGTATGTATAAATTATATATACACACACATGTGTCTAGGATTTTTTTGTATGTGTGTACATACATGTTTCATGTAGGAATTACTTTTATGACGTGAATGTAATAGCAAAGGGTGTTTCATGGCAGTTCTGTTTTCAACTGTTGTTTTACTGGAGCTAGAGAATGAGTTCCTCTCCGCCCATGCAGCAGGAAAAGCCTGGGCAGGAGGTGTGCTAGATTTCCTGTGATGCTTTGCCGAAGTGCCTTTTGGTTTGTTTACACATGAAAGGTATTACAGGGTATCATAGAGTGTGAGTGCAAAGTCCAATAACTACTGTGGACTTTCTCCTCGTGAAGTAGTCATAAAGAGGGAAACTTACTCTAGTTTTATTTAATCCAAACTGAATGATGGTGATTCCTTAGTTGGAGGAATTTAATTATTTTGGAATTAGGTCATCATCTCCAACACTAGACAATCCCTCAGTCATGTTACCTAAATTGTGCTTTTGAGGATATTACATTTCTTTTTATCTTGTCCTTTGATCTTGTCTGTCTTTGTGAAGCATTGTAAAAGATGCGCTTTGGCTGCAAATGTTAAAAGATCCATTGCAAACACGTCCAAAAAAAAAAAAAAAGAGGCTTGTTCTGAAGCGCTCCTCTTAAACTAAAGAACTGAAGGGGAGCTTTCCATACTGTCCGTATGAAGTTGGTGTGGGATGGCCTGTAGGCAGAGATGTCACTCTTTCGGTAATTTTAAAATGAATATGATAATTTTATCATTTAAAGCAACTTCCCAATTTTTAAAGGCTTCAATTCAGTAGTGTCCTTCCTTGTATTCATAATTCTGAGCTGTCTGACTAGATAGCTCTATGGAAATGGATGGGGTTTCTATTATTTAAATTATGCACATGATTAAGTACATTAGTGAGCAGGATTTGTATGGAAAACCAGTTTTTCATAGGAGTTTGTACCTTACAGTCACTGTGTACTCAAAAGTCCAAATTACATGCCGAAAGACAGGGAGTAGAAAAACAAAAAAAGGAAGACCCATGTTTCTACTTCCTGATTCTTTCATTGGAACTCTCATGCCAACCTTTCCAGATACAAGATGTAATAATGGTACACAGTGAGTAGAATTCATCTCACTGAATGCTAGCTCTGTGAAAGTTAGACATCTAGTTTAAGGAAGGAATCTGGGCACCTCTAGAGAGCTATTAATCTCCTCCTTAGATAGACATTTAAGGAAAGTAGAATGAATCATGTTCTCTAGAGCATCTCTGGAGACTGGAAACTGTGATTTACCTTAGGTTAGATACTCAGCTTTAGAATACTAAACTGAGATTAATTCCATCCAGCGCTGTACTACCTGTCCTGCAGTGGCAAAAAACAAGATTGGAGCAATGTTCATTCCCAAACTTAAAATCCATCCAGAAAGAAGCAAGTTAAAGCGATGCTGACAACTTGAAAAGTCCTTGTTTTAAATGCCAGGATCTACTTCTGCACCTGAGTCTTTTGCTGATGCCTGTGGTGTGTCTTTGGGGGCTTGGGTCTTCTTGTTTTTTGGTTGGGAATTTTTGGTGGAACTGCATCCCCTTTCCCTGTTGTGAAACCTCATGTACCTACCTATATGTATAGTTCTGTGAATGCATGAAATTAACAGGCAAACAAAATTCATGTCTTGCAGCTATTTTTATAATCTTTCATATTGCTGTACTTAAGATTATGACTAGTTTAACTTCTCTCCTGTCATCCCAAATGTTACCAACTGTGCATTTGCAAAAATTGTACGTTTATCCTGGTTCTGATTCTGTGTACTTATTTCATCTTATGGGATATGTTTCCCATGTCACATCTGCAGGACTATTAAATTTACAAAAACTAAACAAAATGTAGCATTTTACTATATATGTTATGGGGTTGACATGTTCATTATTACTCCTTTGCAATGATTCTGGAAGTTGTAGCTTTTGAAATTACTAGGCTAGAAAATTCTGGTTTAGTGCATCTGTATATGCTATGTTGGACACAAAATTTTTCCCAAATGGAGGTATTTGTCCTTCACTGAGATTATGATTTTTGTGATTTTAGATTTCTGACTTGATAATAAAATCCAAGAAGGGCTTTTTATTAAATACTAATTTTAGGGACAGGTTGTGGTAACTGACATTAGAAAGGGCTAAGGCATGAATCCTCTGAGTTACAGATCTTCATGATCTGTGAGGATGGGTCTCAGCAAGAGCTAGCTCTTTTTAAGAAGATTCAGCCTCAGTAGTAGCAGGCAATGTTAAGATTTTCCTTTTTAACTGATGGACTTAGTACTGCTATTTTAGTTTGACTTATGTAGCTCTAGTTTCTCCCTGTCTTGTTTTTGTTTAAAAATTATGTAAGGCACAGTCAGGGCATGCACATCATAAATTGGAGGGCATCCTTTATAATGATAAAATTATAGAGAGGAATGTTTTATTCCTCTTTTCCTAAAAACAAATACAAAATCCCGCACTATGTGAAAGCTCTTTCCCCTTGGATACTGAAGAAATGGAAATACCAAGAAAGTTGAGAAAAGAAACAAAGGAACGTACCCAGATGTAAGTGGAAACTCATGAAGTGATGTCCAGAGCTATTTACAGACAAGAGGAAAGTAAGTGCATTGTTCTAGATCAGCTGTTACCTTTCCCAGAAATGTAATATCCCATATAATTTCATATGCTCATATTTCTAAGTCATGTTTTAGCAGTTAGATGCTCTTAGTATTCAGATGTGTGCTTGTGCAGCAATTCCTGGTGTCTCTTTCATTTTTATGAACTACATGAAGGTTTTGGTTTTTTCACTTACTACTGCCCAGCTGCATTTTTTGTTAAACTCCGAAACGATTTTGTGCGTGCGCACACAGATGCATGTAAGACTTAATTGCTTAGGATTTTTGCAATAGTTTTTGAGGACAAATAAACTACAAATTTTGGGTAAAAATGGCAAAAAAAAGGTTTGATCTGTTTGCTTCAGTGTACTGATTGCTGCTGGTGGTAGGGAGAGGGAAGAAGAAACTTGCTTCAGTGTACTGATTGCTGCTGGTGGTAGGGAGAGGGAAGAAGAAACTTGTGATGTTCAGAACAGTCACAAGAATCTTGATTTTTTTTATTTATTTTTCTTTTAGGAGAGGTAACATTTTTCTTGGTTTAGGTTAGTGGGAAACTTAACTTATTAAAATAAAACTTTGGTAATGTTTTTAACATACAGTTCTGCAGTGTACAAAACAATGCGATTAGTTTACAGCAGTCTGAATGTTTAGTTCACATATTCTTAGTGTTTGTTTGCATAGATCTTGGAACAAATTGGGAATGCCATGCCTTAAGTGCCAGTGGTTTCTGCTTACTCTATTGGAAACTTTTCATAGTATCAAAACATGAAAATTTGAATTTCGATTAAACAGAGGACGAAGTTTATGAAACGCTTAACTGTGAGCATTTTAGGGAGACGCTGTCCCTAAAATAATTGTGGTGAATTCCCATTTTTTGTGTATTTATTTACTGTTATACCATTGTAAAGACCTGTTGGGTCATGCAGTCCTCTGTTCACTCTCAGGAGATGAGTTCTCTCTATCACACCTTGGTCTCTTCAGATCTATTTTCTTCAGGGTATTGCCATAGATTTTTGCACATACACACTCTTCTGAAACTAATAGAGGAAAGTAAAAAAGAGCTGGTTTGGTTGTGATTTGGAAACTAGTCTATGCTTGGAGTTATTTTGGAATGATTACTGAAAGTGAAATAAAATAACCAGGAATTGGTGTGTTCGCAGGGAAACCTCGCACTTTCTCATTTAACTTTTGACAGACAAGTCCTAATTGCCAGCAGTCCCTTAAGGCATCTTAGTGAAATCAATGTAATGGTTTTGCTCTAGATCTTCCTAGTAAGCAAAAAGCCATTACAGCTCTTTAGCATCTTGTGGCATTTTGAATTTATCTCCTTACCAGGCACAGTGTGGAGTTAAGGTGTGTGGAGATTGGCCTGATCTCTGAAAGTGGGGTGTCTGAATTGCCTGGGGAAATTTCCTGCTCACATTTATTCCTGGGTGTGGACGAAAATGAAGGGCATCTCCAGGTCTTGAAATACAAATACCTGAACCCACCACCTTTATTCATTTTAAAATAATAGGTCTCTCTGCCCCCAACTAATGAGCAACAAAGTACTTGCACTGTATTTATGATTTAGGTGATATGGTTTAGCGTTGGTCTTGGCAGTCCTGGGGTAACAGTTGGACTCGATGAATTTAAAGGTCTTTTCCAACCTAGCTGATTATATGATGTAATAGTATGCTTCATTTTCTGCCTCAGCAATAGGAGTTCATGTAATGTCACAACAAACTCCTACGGTGTTACCTTCTAAAGGGACTGATTTCTATTAAAGGTGGAAGAGCAGCAATAGAGCGAAGAGTTTGGATGCTATCTCTGAGTGGCTTTGTTATGCATGCTATGGCAGTAAGCACCCGAAGCAAGTTATGCCTTTAATAACCAGTTGAGAAGGACAAAAGGGATAATTGCCTCTAAGCACATTTTCTATGGCTGGAGGACATTTAATTTTAAATCATCTAATTTTAAATAACTAGAGTAGGTGCTAAAGTTAGGAAACTAGTCTCCTAGGATGCCTTCATTCTGGGTGGATGTTCTTCCACAGGGTAATTCAGATTGGGAGATCAGTCTTAAACTGAGGTCTTGAATGGATCTCTGGAGAAGCTGAGGTCCATGTAGACCACATAAAACTTCTGTTGGAAACTTCCTGAGGTATGTGTGCTATTCTAACATGTAGATTCTGGGTAACAGGCTTTGTACCCCTCAGTGCTCCCTGTTAGTCCCCTAGGTTCTTTTGCTTCCACTGAAGGAAGGCCACTGCCTTCTGTGCTCTATTGTTGAACTGTATCTGATTGCTCCCTACAAAATACCTTGCCTAAGCTGGAAAACCTTTTGTTTCCCAGTAGAGGAGTGTTTAAATTTGTGGGTTTATTTTTACCCTCTCAAGTCATAAAGAGAGAAGGCTGCATGGAAACCTCATAGCAGCCTTCCAGTATCTGAAGAGGGCCTGCAGGGATGCTAGGGAGGGACTTTTCATTAGGGACTGTAGTGATAGGACAAGGGGTAATGGGTTCAAACTTAAACAGGGGAAGTTCAGGTGAGATATAAGGAGGAAGTTCTTTCCTGTTAGGGTGGTGAGGCACTGGAATGGGTTGCCCAAGGAAGTTGTGAATGCTCCATCCCTGGCAGTGTCCAAGGCCAGGTTGGACGAAGCCTTGGGTGACATGGTTTAGTGTGGGGTGTCCCTGCCCATGGCAGGGGGGTTGGAACTAGATGATCTTAAGGTCCTTTCCAACCCTAACTATTCTGTGATTCTAAGTCAGGTATTAAAGCCAGCATAGGGAAAAGGACATTTAATTTAAGTGAAAAGAGTAAGCAGCGGCAAGTGAGGGCATAGTGGTTGTGCATACGTTTTAATTCAAATTAGTATAAACAAGGATAGCCACTCTTGATTGTGTTCCAAGGCTCCTTAACTTTTAAATAGTTCATCTTGGTACTATGTCATAAAGATGTGCAAACTGAGGTGGTTTATTTTCAGCTCATAATGGTGCTTGAAGCCCTCAAGTATGAAATGCTACTGTGAACATATGAGAACATACAAGTCCAAACTGGCTCTAACAAATTTCCCAAGGTCTTTTGAGAAGTGCACGTTGGAAAACTAGAATTAGGCTAGTAAGAGTATATTTAAAGCATGGTGAAGGCAGTGGTTAGCAAGACCAAAAGTAGGAGGTGGGGGCAGCAGTTCATGGATGTGATTTTCAGGACTGTTTCCTGACGTTAAGCTACATGGGCCCATGAAGCTAATATCCACCGCTTTGCACCATTGCAGTTTTGAATATAGCAAATATTCCAAGAGCTGTGTCTGTATGTGCAATCTGCAATACCAGATCCGTTTTTTGTGCTGTCATTCAATGTCGTACACATTCAGCATTAACCCCATTTTTCATTTTGTGCTCCTAGCACTAGCAGTGTTTACCTGAGCATCACGTGTGTATTTGTTTTTAATATTGCCCTCTGAGGCTTGTGCATTTCTTTTATACTTAATGCAAGAACTTGATTACGTTTCAGAATTACATTGTTGTTTTCCCCTGTTGGTATTCTGCTCAACCAATAGTAAACAGAAAGGATGTTACTGGTATATTACTTCTGTTTAGACTTGACTGCTGCATCTTCTCTCTCTGTGTAAACCCAAGGGTGTCTGCGTATGCAGACACAGCTCAGGCATAGACACTTGACTTCTCCTTATTTGAACACCTTTGACTTGTACCGCATAATATGTTTTGGTGGTATAAGACAGGGGGTTACTTGAACACACACAAAACAGAGATGTTAGCCCTGTATTTATGAACAACTGAATATATTATGGAGAAATCATTGAATGCCTTATATTGCTAACTCAAAGATAATTTCTTTCTATCTAAAAAAGTTAATTATGCATTTACACCCCAATTATTTCTGTTTAGTAAATTAAGCCTGTTTTATTCTGACATGTTGGATCATTTAAAATGACATAATACTGTGTTGTATAGTTTTATTCCATTACTGCCAGTACAAAGAATTAATGTCCTCGCTGAGTTGTCGGTGTCTGCTAATTCAGAGATGACAGAAATATGTTAAAATATATTCAACGTATAGTATTTATCTTAATTTGTTTCCCTTCTACTGTGTTGAAAACCACCAAGTGTACATAAAATAATGAATAAATAAAGCAAATAAATAGTATTTGTCTATGTTCATTGACCTTTTGTGCATTCATTTTAAAAACCAGTGAAATAAAACGCAAAAATATGATGCATTGAGAGGAATAGTTTGGTCATATTTTTATCACTGTTCAGTTTGAAATAACCTGCCCCAGATGTTTTTAGACATAAATTTGTGAACTATCTTCTTTTTATTAATAGAAGAGTATTATTTAATATTTAGCTTACTGTAGCTCTGTGAAAGCACATGGAACTTAGATGCCTTTCATACAATAGATGCTTAGCTGCCTGAAACAGTTTATGATCTAGGTGCACAGCAAGAGACAATAGATGTATATAGACAGGACATAAAGCAGATGTGCCAGGAGATGCCTCCAAGGGGAAAAAAAAAAGTTAAAATTCTTACAAGAACAATTTCCTACTCTAGCTCAAATTATGTTAACATAACATACTTCTTAATCCCTTTAATTATATAGGTAATGATGTAGTTGTGTTTAAATGTTGTAGAACTTAAGTAATATGATAAACTCTAAACTTACCAAAGATGCTACAGCATTCTGAAGCTTTGAAAATGGGTACCAGAAGGGGGCAGGCAGTGGACTTAATTTGCTCAGAAGAACCCAAATACTGACCTTTAAAGGTCTTGCAACCCAAGCCATTCTACAGTTCTGTGAAATGAGTAACTGCTTTGCTAGTCTTTGTCCTCCTCTTCTTGTGAGTTGTCTAAAAGGTTTATTGGTTCAGGAACTGGTGTTGGTCTCATCAGTGCCCATTTTGTTGTAGGCAAAGCTTAGTAAGTGTTACGTTTGCTTGATACTGCTCATTACTCAAGACAGGGCTCCTACTAAAACAAATGCAAAGCTTTGAGTTGCTTTCTTGCATCTCTAAGGAAACTTTTATTAAGACTTTTTATCTTCAGCACCTACTCAAGTGTTCAGCTTTTGTACCACAACTTTGCCTTAGGCCAGTATCATTTGAAACGTGCTAAAACTGCCTTCTAACACCAACTTACAGCTGTTGGCGCTTCTCATTGTTGAGAAGTGTAAGGACAAGACTGGACCCAGCTTCTGTGTGTCTTGGACAAAGCGCAGCTGACATTTCAGAACTGCCCTGATTCTGATAGATACCTGGTTCTTAGTGCTGCTTTCTCAGTATTGGAAGTTCACACATACACCTGAAGATTACCAGGTGTCTCTCTTCCTCTGTATGGCACTTCTGATCATGCAGATGCTATGAAAACCACACAGATACAGCCAGATGACAAAATATTTCAGGATTTCCAGGGTTAACTCCTGAGAGCCTTTAATACACTTTATTACATTATTACTTGGCAGGAGTGTTACTATTTGGGAAAGTGAACGCAGTTACATGTTCTCTATACCCACGTAGTTTTTAGGTCTGAAGGGAGGGAGAAAAGTTCAGTGTTCTATGAGGATGTTCAAAACCACAAACTTGTCTCTGTTGCTTAAAGACACAATTGGCAATCCTCACTGAATTTAAACAAAACACTGTAGATCTGATACCGTGCATGCTGCAATTGCTTATTCACTGGTAAAATCAAATGTCATCATATATAATGCAGGCATTTATTATTGCAAACAGATTTTAACATAATGCTTTTCCTTACAGTTTTGAAGAGTTAGAAATGAAAATGCCCTGATGCCGTAACCAGGCAGTTTTGAATTGCCAGATAGCTGTAGGAGTTAAAATAAGTGCAGCAGCATTTTTGCAAAGAGGTCATGTCCATCTCTCTGGGTGCAAATTAGAATGACAGGATGGTCTGGGTTGAAAGGAACCTTATAGCTTATCCGGTTCTAACCCCCTAGGATTGGGGCACAGACACCACCCACTAGACCAGGTTGCTCCAAGCCCTGTCCAACCTGGCCTTGAACTCTGCCAGGGATGGGGCAACCACAGCTTCTCTGGACAACAAATGCGCAATCAATTTTGGTTCAAACTTGAGGCCAGTATGTCTCTGAGTGCTGTAGAAGCCCAGTGGTACAGTCTGCATAGTTCTTTTGTAAGAAGGATAAATCAGAACTAGCCTTGTTAATGGGCTACAAGCTCAGGGCTCAAAGTGAAAAATAAAAGGATAATACACTGAACGTGACAAGGATGCAATTGGCAAACTACATAGATAAATTTTTTATAGTATTTTCATCCAATAGTAAGCCGTTTGGGCAGCAGTAAGTGTAGCACAAGAAGCCTCCCTCTCAGAAGGATCAAGAGCACCTTGTCTGAATTAGCCATTTAAATTACCAAAAGCAGCTTGGAGCTGATGGAAAGTGGAATGGGAAGTACAAAGTTGCATTACCTCTAAGAAAGTGTGATTGATGTGGGCAATTCTCAGTCTTCAAGATGCTGCTGGAGATGGTTGGGTCTGGTATTTGCTATCGGTTCCCAGCACCTGTTCTCAGGATGCTGCTGCTGGGAGCAGCTGTTCCCTTGCAAAATGTCAGAGTGCTAAATTGCTTAATAGGGCATTTTGCAGCTGTGTAGAAGGAGTGTGTTTGGGATGAACTTCAGAGGACTTCCTGCACCGTATCTCTGCTTGGAGGAATCTCTGCTGCGTTCTTCTGTTTAGTAAATGAAAATGGTTTGTGTGCAAAATTATCTGACCATCATATGGGGAGCTCACTGAAGGCGGTGATACGCTGTCTTCAGCATTTGTGTAGTTATTTTTCCCATACAACACACTGATAGAATGCTTTGTAGTAAGTCCCATTCCTCCAGCAGACATCTTTTCTTTAAGGTCTGCAACCACTACCTACAGCTGAACATAGGAATCTTATCTTTTGTAAGTGACTGGGGAAGGGGAAAGAAGTGCCTGTAGGTGGGCAGCCTGTACTGTGTTGCTACCAGTGCTGTGCCTTCTGAGTGACCTGGGGACAAGTTACTGAACTTGTAATTCACTTTCCGTTTGCATGTGATCAGCTAATATTTACTGTATCTCATACCAATGTGATTCATGGAGAACATAATGATTTATTCTTGCATAATATTTATCTTTGAATTGTCTAAGGTAAAGGATTTGTAAAATACATGGGGTGCTGATCAAACCTAGAGATCTGCAACTCCAGTCTGATTTTTTTTATATATATACTTCTAAATAATTCAGTCTTTTCAGAGAGTTACAGCAGCTTTCAAGTTACGTATTGATCCAGGGGTGTTCCGCTGCTCTCCAAAAGGAGCAGAGGCTTTCACATCTGTGCCTCCCTGGCTCAAAGTGGCACATCTTCGGGACAGAGGCAGGGATTGAGATTAATGATCTCCAGCTAACGACCGGTTGCTATCTGCCACCTGACAGCAAGCAGTCAGTCTCCAGGGGTGGGGTGACAGCCCACCTGTTTGTGTTTTCCTACACATACAGGCCTTAGGCAGCTTTCGTGCCTTCCAGTTGGCAGGAGCTGAACCTGAATTCTGGCAGCTCGAGCTGCTGTGTTCAGCTGCAGCTCTGGACTGGAGGAGTTTAGTGCCACGCAGCAGTAGATGGATCACCTTTGTGCAGTGCATGCAGTTGCTCTGTGGTGTGCATCGTACTGTACTTTCAATGCCACTACCGTGTGTCATGTAGAATTGTTGAATGCATTTTTTATTAACAGAGTTTTTTTCATTAAATGCTGCAAGAGACTTAGTGAAAATGTACGCTCTCTTCTTTGCAAGAAAGAGAGTGTGCTGCCTTGCTTCCTAGCATGTCTTTTTCCTCAGAACAACACCGTCTCCTTGAAAAAATCCCAACACTTTTTCCCCAGAAATCTCCTACAGATCATGAGTTTAAAGTTGGAAGAGTAGGGGAACTCCAGCTCTTTCTTACCTCTTTCTATCTGCTGGAGGGCTGGTACCCGTCACGGCCACACTTGCACGGAACAGCAGGACCTGTCCAGGGAGGGACAGAAAGCCTGCTCCTGCTGTTGAGCAATAGCAGTGCTATGTTTTGTCGCAAAGCCAACAGCAAGGAGAAAATGAGTCATATTCACCTGGAATGCCCCTCCATGTTGGGTAATATGTTTGGATTGAGGCATGTCGATCAGGATGTTACTCATGTTTTACAGCTGCTGCCTCGAAGTACTCCTGCAAACCCTGCAGCATGTCCTTCTTACCCCAGAGTTTCTGGACAACCCAGTTAAATAGGGTACCTTAGGGACATCAAAACGACAGGGCTCCCCACTGCCTGTAACAGCCGTGTATTTAGGCTGTGTGTTTTGGACTAGTAGGTGTTGAACACCTCCTGAGCTAACCTTTTTGACATGTCAGGTCTGGGTCTGGTGGAAGAGCACTGCTAGGATGTGGGAAACCTCGGGCTCAGGCCAAGGAGAATAGCAAGTGAAGCGGAGGCTTAGCTGCTGGGGTGAGCCCCCTGCTGCCCTGCTACTGGAGGTGTGGTGTAAGGAGGGGAAGAGTCACAGAGCAGGGCAGAGGGACGAGGACTTCAGCCTTTCAGCCTTGTGAGCAGAGCCTGTGGAAAGTGAAGTGAAATCTGATAGAGATATGGGACTTCAGTGGCACGGGCACAAGTTACTCCTTGGGAGATTCCCGCTGGGCACAAGGGGAAAATTTTTCGCACTAAGAATATCAGCCATTGAAATAATGTCCCCAGGGAAGTGGTAGATTCCCCGGTGCTGGGCACTTAAGATTCAGCTGGACAGGGTGCTGGGACACCTAGTCTAGTTCATGCTTTGTCTAGAAAGGTTGGGCCAGATGATCCCTGAGGTCCCTTCCAGTGTGGAGCTCTATTTCATTCTTGGTGGCCTGTCCTGTGCTGTGGGTGGGCCTCTATTCCTCAATGATCAGGTGGAGAAGTGGCAGCACTGAACCTGAATGCCCCTCCCTTAGTTGGCTACACAAGGCATGCAGGCAGCTGGATCCATGTGTCTATCCACCGCCTTGCCCAACTGAAAGGGTCAAGCATGCAAAATTGTAATAGGCAACTGCTGAAGGTAAAGGCCTAGATTCCACCCACAATTACAGCTGTCTGATTTGGAATATGATTTATACGCCGAGGGTGTTCAAGCAAAAATTAGTATGCAAAAGGTCAGTGTTCTCCAGATCCCCAGGCCTATTA
Source organism: Agapornis roseicollis (assembly GCA_002631895.1). Taxonomy (NCBI): domain Eukaryota; kingdom Metazoa; phylum Chordata; class Aves; order Psittaciformes; family Psittacidae; genus Agapornis; species Agapornis roseicollis. Next base: position 9,885 of record NDXB01020326.1, on the reverse strand, counting down.
GCAAATAAATCAATCCTCACTTCTCTGCTGGTTCAGAAAGGGTCCCTGAAACAAAGCCAGCTTTTCCCTTTAGAGGCTGAACCTTTGTCATGGCTTTCTGCCTGCTGCAAACAGAGCTGTCTCCACAGCTAGGACTGACACAGGCTTGGTCTGTAGTGAAGGGGTAGCCACTGCTTACCTTTCCAGTCCCAGCTGTGTGCATAGCATCTTATTTCTGTTATCTGAACAGGCCCAACATTGATGTTCAGCTGGAAAACAGGTTATTTTCTCCCATGTCTGCTCAGAGCTATAGTACTGGCTGTCTGGAGTGTGATTAGCTCCGCACAGAGCTCTCACTACTTTCCAAAACTGAATCTTTCTTGGTTTTTTGTTTTGTTTTGTTTTGTTTCATCTCAATTTACTTGTTGAGTTAGCAAGAGACTCTGAGATCGTGATATGTCACTTGTCTGTTTTCAGTGCACTGAAGTCTGTTGTAGCAGAATGCCTGAATGGCTCAGGTTCTTGATATTCACAATATTTTAACGTTTTCAGCACCTACATACACAGCATGGCAAGCAGTAGCTACGGAACTGGTAGTGCTGAAGTAAACACAAGATGTAAACCTGAACGGTCTTATCTGTGCCCCGTGAAGACCCTCACTGGCTGTCAGGCAGCTTGGGGAAGGTGCTGAGTGGAAAGAGAGCACCCAACCAGCAACAAGCGGCCCCGTGGGAGACCAGGGCTGTCTCTGGGTCTCTGTTCCTGGAAAACAGGGGTTTCACTCAAAGGGGAACGGTTTGGAGGGAGTATTTTGGGGAGGCCTTCGGTGATGGGCTGGCATCTGGTGTGATGTGACTTCAGCAAGAACAGAAGCCGTTTGGTGACACGGTGGGATTTGAACCCAGCCCCAGAAGAAGATACCTGGGTGGGGAAGGTGCTGGCAGAGGTGTGCACCCCTCAGGGGATCCAGAGAGATGCTGCAGCCGGTGGGGTGGGAATTGCCTTCTCACAGATGAACCAAAGGTTGGGCTTGATGATCTTAAAAGTCTTTTCCAACCTCGTTGATTTTATGCACCAGGGAGTTGTTGTTTGGTTTGGGGTGTTTTTGTTGTTTTCCTTTTTTTATTGCTTTTTCTTAAATCCGACCAGGAGAAGCACCACATCTGACACGGGATTTTGATGCTGCTCTCTGTATATTTGGGAAAATAAACAAAACCAAAAGAAAACCCGAGGGGAACCAACACGCATACTCACTTCTTCCCTTTACAGAGGCACCGCGGGCTCCACCGACCTCTCCACCGGTTGTCCCGGAGCCCATCTCCATCGTCCTTGCTTCCAAGGAAAGAAAAAGAGAGAGAGAGCTCGCAGGGAAGAAGGGAGGATGCTCCCCTGTCATTCCCGGCGGAGACCCCACCGCAGTGGCAGCGGCGGCCGCTTGGGGGCGCCCACACTCCATGCCCGGCTGCAGCCGCGGCTGCGGCCCGGCCTTGTGCCGGGGCAGGGGCAAGAGCAGCAACCGGAGCCGAGGCCGGTGGCATCCTCCCTAATCAGAAGCGTTGCTGGCTCCGAGACCGGTCCATAGGGCAAGACGAAGCTCTGCGGGAGGAACAAACAGGCCCTCACCACCCTAAAGCACCCCCCAAACCCTACCGGGTCCGGCTCTCCCTCCTTGTTCCCGTCGACTCGACCCCAGACGGAAACTCGGTCCCCAGCCGCAGCAGCGCTGGTCAGAGGCGATGTGAAGCCGTCACGCCCCTTTGTGCGTGTTGCGGAGCTTCTCCTTGCTCAGGCAATTGGTAAAGGTTAGGAAAGCGTCTTTAGATCCCCTGTAATCCCAGTTTAAATATTAAAAGCATAAGCAGCCTAGGCCCAGTATTTACCTATGTAACTCCATAGATTTCCCTCCAGACCTGGACTTCTAAAAATTTAAGGGACGCTTTGCCTTTCTTTTTTCCTTTCCTTTTTGTACACCCCTTCGTATTTATTTAACAAACAGGAGGGGGGAGACACCAACAATAAAAGCAGTGTTTTTATGACCGAGAAGTAGCCGGTTTCCCTGTGCCTGTAACGTGAGAGGAAGGCGAGACTCCAGCCCCGCCGCCTGCTTTGTCCCCGCCTGAGTTTAAGTGGCCGGCACAGCAACACAAAAGGCAAAAATCACACACACAGACACCCCCAAAACTCCACACAAACCCTCTATTGGCTCAATAGTGAAGATGGGTATTTTGATAACGAAATAACCTCCCTGCCCTGGTGGAATCTGGACTCCGCTTCATCCCTCCGCCGTCCTGAAAACAGCAAAAACCACGGAAAAGAGGGGGAAAAACATCCCCCAAGAAAGTGTTTAAGGAAAAAAAAAATAAAGTCTCAAACGGGATTAAGGGTTTAATTGCAATTCCCCATCGAAGTATATGTTTGATGAACTGAGCCTGTCAAATAATGGTAAACTTCATCCAAAACTTACGAAATAGACTCACATAAAATATACGTCTGACACCCTATTTTTTTTTTTTTTTTTTTTT